>VWZW01003862.1:2045364-2084631 GCA_013397115.1 Edolisoma coerulescens
GTACAGGGATATTCTGTTCCTTTGGCGATGCATAACGCTGAACGTGCCGTTCGCGTGGTGATGAGTCAAGGCACTGTGCAGGGTCTTCATGTTGACTCTTCAGGGAGGAACTAGTGCCAGACGTATGCACGGGATCAATAAACCGACCAACCTGTAAAACTTCTAGTGATACCTGCAAAGTGAAATTCTGGTAACAAAGCCACCGAAAAAAAACTTCATGGCCTTTAGTGTTTTTCAGATCTGGGAAAAACCCCACAAAGTCTCATTAAAAATATATTTTACATTCTTAATACTCACGTTTAGATAAAATATTTTCCAACTTTAGTCCTACTTGCTCAGTGCTAACAAAGAAACCCCAAACTCACAACAGCATCGGGTAAAGCAGGAAATAGCTCTGAAACCTGAGGACACTTTTCTTTTTGCTTTTCCCGTCCCAAAACTGCATGTGTGCTTTGAGAAGCAATGGTTTGAAAGACAGCAGTCACTCTTGAAGTATATACCATTTGCACTGTGTACTTTAGGACCCGTCAAAGCAGTCCAAAAATTACAAGCTTTCAGGCGCTTGTGGTGGTGCAGCCTCCTCCTCCCCCTTATCCAGGCCACACTGTCATCTAAGAAATGCTTGTGATGCCTCTGCCTTGACAAGCAGCACCTGGGCTCAGCTCCTCTGGAGCTCATCAGAAACACTGTCTGCTCCCACAAACTGCTGCAGTCTAGCGAGCTCCTGCTTTATGAACAGCCTTGGAAATTATTTTTCTTGCCCGAATGGCATAACGTCCCTGTTCCCACATTTTCAAACAAGTGCCAACCCAAACTGTGTCTAGAATGAAACGCTCTTATGACCAAAATCCACTCTCCTGCAACCCTAAAAACAGTGGTCCAAAATGAGACCCTTTGAGCTCTCCTGGGCCAGCCCACTGCCTGTGACCAGCAACCCTCCTCTGAGCAGGGCCTCTCAGAGCCAGAGACCTCTCAGGTTTGCTGTACCGGGAGGATCACGGAACAAGTCCTCTGTCGATACCCTCACTTTGCCCATTGGGGAGATGCAAAGGCATCCAAAGGGAGCATTTCACTGACCTCCGAGGGGAACTTTTCACAGGTAACTTACACTGACTGTTTACACGTGTGTGTTTGCATGTGCACACATGCTATAGCAAATCTGGGAGAAATGCTGCTTTCTTAGATGTTTAAGTGCCTTAGATATCTAAGTAAGTTAGGCCTGTAAGTAAGATAAAGTCATAAGTTAGGTTAAATGCTGTTAAGTGTTATTTCTCTGTTTAATTATTACAGTAAAGTTCTAAGTTAGGTGTAAGTGTTGCTCCTGTTAAAGGTTTAAGGTAGAAGTTAAAAAGTGTTAAAGAAATTAAAGGGTTGAGTGCTGTTAAGCTTTTAGGCCTTATTCCTTTTATCCTTGCCCTCGCTACCCTTTTGTCACACACCCCTAAACACACACACACATCGCTCTAGACAGTTCTTAGTTCATTTCTGTTTTGATTGCCTGGATTTTGTTTGGTTTTGTTGTTGCTTGTTTTCCCTTGGTGTGCCTTATTAACTACCCTGATAGCAGAGCAAATCTTGCCAATGAACTTTGGTGTCCTGTTGCTTAATATTAAATCTGGCTGTTGCTGATACCCTTGCTGGTGATTTTTCAAACACTTCTTCATAGCAGTATTTTGGTTTTGTTGGGGTTTTTTTCATTTCTTCCAGTATTTTAGTAGCCGTTACTAAGTATTAGGTTTTTATTACTGTTAGCTCAGTTTCATTTTTACGCATCCTGGAGCGGGCTGTAAATGCAGAATGTGGGACGTGGTTTTCTGGTGAGCTTGGGAACACTAGGGTTAACAGTTTAACTGTTGATGTTAAAGGTTTCTTTCCCCAGCTAAATGATTCTGAGATTCTATTCCAGACCTCTCTACGAAATGCTATAGAGCCTACTGCAAATATGGAATAAAACCCACAGCATGCAAGAAGTTTCACCATGGGGCAAGGTGTTCCAAGTTGCTCATCTTAAATGCATCCTTCAGTTTGTAAAATGAAGCTCTTATGCTGAAGTACTAGATCTTGAGCCCTCATAAGCCTTAGTGGAATTAGCAAGACTGAACCATTTAGCTGTAAGTCAGAGTTGCTTGTTTTAAGAATAAAATTCAAATAGGTAATTGCAAGTAGGTAGAGTCTGTGAAAACAGGACAAGTATGAATAAGAAAAAAAAGGAGTGTGAATAAATACACCTCTGGGTAACTTCTTTCCACACAGAATGCATTATGCAAAGCTTTCAGCATAACATTAAAGGAAATGACAAGTGGAAGAATGGCAATTATTTTCTTTAATGAAGAAAATATGATTTGTAACTTTGAAAGAGTAACTTTTTTATCCAGTCTGGAGGACTAAACCCAAGCTTTACATAGATTTGCAGCCAGCCTCTGATACTTTCTTGTACAACCAAATACTTCAGGCAGCACATTTAATTTAGGAATTTTCACTGTTTTTCTTTTTAGAGACTCATGTTTACATTCAAACTTTAAAGAATAAAAAAGATACAAAGCTTACAGATCAAAGGACTTGCCACCCTCTGTACCAACACTAAAACATTCTTTTGCTTTCTCTCTGTATAGTACAAACCCAAGATGCCAAGGATTACGTGATTTATGTGGTTGCTTTTCCATTTCATGAACCCAACGCTCAAAAGTAACGTACGAGTTTGGAGAGGCATTTTATTTAGACAACTGAAAACAGTTAAACATTCAGAAGCAGCATACAATGAAACAAAACCCGAACCAAATACTTTTAAGTACATAATCCCTTCTTTTCAACTAGAGCCAATTCTTCCAACTTTCAAGAAAAAAAAAAGGTAAAAGCCATTGTATCTCTTCTTCGTAATAATGAAAACACACTACAATGAGTCTAATTGAGATTGGAGAGACTGGATCTTGGCTTGCACACTTCTTTGAAAAGACAGTAGGCAGTTATGCCAAGAAGCCAGCAAAACTCTACTACTTGTCTTTTGGGTTTTTATTTGGATGCTCAGTTCTCTTACAGACAACACCTAGCCAGTTCCACCGCATTCTCATCAATTACTGCCCATCTTTGCCCCACGGAGAGAGCGCACTCTGGAAGGCTGCTGTCTGTCACTGCTCACTTGATTTAGTCTCGCATGTCCACGTGCCACATAACAGCTGCAGTAATCAGGCTTTCACTTCAGGAGTTGAACTGTACACTGTATCTGAGTTTTCAGAGGCAATCTCTTCTGCAACTAAATAAAAAGGATATAATTTAACTTCACTTTAGGTATATAAACCAAAGAAATGTTGCAGGGATTGCTTAAAGAGACCGGTTCAGTTTGTTTTCCCATTTAACCTGACCCAGCTATTCTACCCCATCTGTTCTGCCTGCACAGCTCCAGTCACCAGTCTGACACTTACCACATGATCAATGCCAGGCAAATGCATTCAAAGATCTTTTGAAAAGAGTGAAAAATACCAGAAAGCACTTGAGGGAAACTACTTCTTCCATACTAAGGAATGCTATCATCTTGACTGGCAGTTGAAGCTGGCAGTTCAGTTCATTACCTATTTCCTCCTCTGCAGTTCCTGGAAGGGTAGTCCTTGCTTTTGCTGCTTCTGCATTCTCCTCTTCTGTAGAGAAGGAGGAAAAAAACAAACAGTCAATACCATCATCTACCCACCTTAATTAAAAAAAAAAAAAAGTAATTTCCATGTAATTCAGCGTTGAGGAGAAACACCTGAGCAAGCAATTCTATTAATGAACATTCACTCATAGTTATTGCTTCCCTCTCCCCAAAGAACCAGAGTACTATGTGAAATAAAACTCCCATCCACACTTCTAGAGATTCTCTCTTTCAGAATTATAGAAAAGGTATCGCATATTTCTCACTCGTTAACATAAAAATACATCAGACTCTTGGCTTAAATATCCACCAAGTGTCAGTATTCAAAAAGCTTACGGGTATGATGTCAATTGCTTACATGACAGCTACAAAAATACATCCTTAAATCTAACAGATAGATCAGAAACCCTCAGAAGACAGGAGTTACTGTATGAAACTCAGTGTTTACCACTGATGATAGATACTGCTTCAGAAGTGCACATGGAGTAGCCAAGTTTCACCAGGACCAAGCACACACTTACCAGGAACTACACACTTCCAAAGGCCATAGGTTTTCCCTACTGTTGTCTGCCACAGCCTTAGTGTACCATCCTCAGAGCCACTTGCATATAACTCTCCATCAGGGCTAAACCTCACGCAGTGAATGGGACCAAAGTGCCCTTTGTAAGATTCTGAAGGGAACATGGCAAGACCGTCAATTTCAAATTTCAGCCAACAACTGAAATTTAAGTACAAAGGGATCAGTTTCTGATACAAAACAGAGTTTCCATGAATGGGTATGTCAGCAATGTCTACTTTAGGCAAGATATTAATGTTTTGTGAGCTGCAAGGAAAAAGGTGCTTAGTTATTCTAGACAAAACTACAAAGCAAGCCAGCAGCAAGGAGTACACACACTCTGCTCCTTCAGCCACTCCTTCCACAAACAGACAATTTTAAATGAGGACTGGATCCATAAGAAAAACTTGGAAATATGCCCTTTTTGAAACAAATTTGGCCAACACATCATATTTTTCATAAAATCTTGTAACTGACACATCTAATGAATAGTATGACACTTAAGTTAACATACAGCTATTATAGCAATACAGAATGAGAATTCTTTTTAAACAGGTGCAGAATTGTTGAATGGGCATTTTAATTAGTTCTAGAATAATATTAGGTATACTGAGAGCAAAAAGTGTTTAAATGATAATATACCTTTTCATCATCCTCTTGCACAGCATGTTATGCTAAGACCTTATTTGAGTACAACAGTTTCATTTACTGGTTATTATTTTATCAATACCTATTTCAGAACTCCTTTATGACTATAGGCGATAAACATACCTAATTCTTCTCCTGAATTATAGTCATATTTATAGAGTTTAAAATCTTCACCGCCTGCAACCAAACATTCTTTCGCAGGGTGAAGTGATGCAGAATTGATTGTAGCAGGTGCTTCAAATGATTTAATCTGCTCTAGACTGAGGGAGAAAAGTTTGTTAATAAAGTTCATATTAAAAAAAAAATTCCTGAGAGCAAAGAAACTGTGATTCTACTAATCTGGACTGTTTTTACCAGAAATAGAATACAACCCCACAGAGTTTCTGAAATGAGTTTTAATACTTGCAAATCATGCTTGTCAAGCTAGAAATGAGTTTAGAATAATCAAAACAAAAGCTCACACATACAGAACTCCTTTCTGGAATATGATTAAGCGTGTAACTTGCTTTCTTAAGACATCATAGAGATGCCAGTTTTGACAACTTGGTGATTCTGGCCTTGCACAGCCGGTTTTTACCCACAAGAAGCCTGTGACTCAACCTGTGAAAGCTGGAGCTGTGGACTCACGTTTCTGCACTATGAAAAGCAATAGTCTTCCCGTAGGTTATCACCAGTATCTGTCCTTCTGGAACATACTCCATGCTGCTCACTGACATCGCCACATTTAGTGACTTCACTTCAGTCATGGTACTCCGGTCCCAGAGGCTTAAACGGAAACAAAAAGGGAAAAAAAAGACTCTCAGACTACTCCTGCAAATCAAACAATTTCCACCTCACATCCATGGCAAGACCTGGATCAAAAAAGGCACCCATCAAGGAATGTGGTTTGATTCTACAGGTACTTCAGATCTTCAGTGGCTTTATCTGCATTCTCACCCGAAGCTTAAGACACATTCCTTTTTTTAAAATACTTTTACCTTTGCAGCTTAATGCCACAACATTAAGTTGTATATACACACCACTTAACTACTCAGTGGTCCTCTTGGAGATTAAAAATCTTAGTTTAAGTCTCCTAAGCAATAGATCTTGAAGCAAGGCTTGAAGATTCCAGTCTGTCTTTTTAATTCAAAATACAAAAAGGTACTAATCCCAATTTACAGAGGTTCATTAAGGATAATGTAGTTTTCTGTCTAGCAGTGCAAAGGGTATCTAAACAGAAATTAAATTGTGCAGCTATGACAAATAAAAATCTTTATTCACTAGCTGACTGCTGCATTTCTATTCCTACAATTTGGAGAAGAACAAACAGGACTAGGCTCCTGCCTATTTTCAACACTTAGAAACTGAAGAAGACAAAGCAGCAATAGCTCATGACAGTGTGTATGCAAGAGACCTCATCTATAAATTCATCTTCTTTAGGATTACCAAAGGCATAAATTTATTCTATGCAGTTCTCAAAGACCACCTCTTCTTATCAGGGAGAACCCATCTATGAGGAACACATGTTTATGGGGTAAATTAGGACTATTAGCAAAATGATCTCTGACAACAGAACAGAGCTGTATCAGGCATGCAGCTACAATAATCTAGGATCAGGTAACTTGTGTTACTTATATCCTTTACCAAAATAACATAGCTATATCCTCACATAGAGAATGACAATAAAGAAAACTGAAAGTTACTTTTTCTTACCGGACAGTTTTATCATCAGCTGAAAGAATTTGTTTGTCATCACTGCTCCATAAGGCCTTTTTAATGCCAGAAGTATGTCCACTGACAACATCAGGTTCTTAAAATAAAGCCAAATATTTTAATACATGTCCTAAAATGAAATAATGTCATGCAGCAGTTTGGGGGATTCCTTAAGCTACAGGGATTTCCATCTACTAGAGACTGGAGAATTACTTCAAGCACTTATGACTTTATTTGTAGATCTTACTCTGGGAACAGGATAGATGTAAACTGGGTATCTGATTGCCTAGCTTTCAAAAACTTCACAAGGTGAACATCAATGTTCTCTAGCTTCCTAGCAACCATCATAGTTCAGTATCAACATGAATTTAAATACACTTATTATTAAATACATATTTATGTGGAGTCTTTTTTTCTTTCAGATGACTAAACTTTAATTTATTAGACCAATTTCTAGTGAGTCTGCACTGAACTGAAACATGCTCTGCTTGATGTCCCATTCCTGGAAGTGTTCAAGACCAGGCTGGATGGGGCTTTAATCAACCTGGTCCAGCAGTCCACAGAAGAGGGTTTGGAACCAGGTGATCTTTAAGGGCCTCTCCAACCCAAGCAATTCTGTGACCCTTATATACCAAAAGGATACAGACACTACATTTTAAAACAATCCTCAACTTTGTTTTTTGTGACTCATAACAGAAAGTAGCCCTTTGATTTCAGGACTTTTATTTAACTCAAAAAAGCCCCCAAGAATCAGTTTTAAAAGCAGACTCACCTGCTTCTGGTTTGCTCAAGTCATAGATACGCAAGAGCTTATCTTGTCCACCTGTTAACAGATAATTGCTATCCTGAAACAGAAGTTATAGAGAGTCAACTCTATTTTGAATCAAAATACAGCCTTTGTCTGTGAGTTAAAATCACAGCTTTTTCTCTCAGACAGCCTCTAACACACTTGCGACATTTACCCTACAATCTTAAAAACGAGCAGTGGTATTTTAGATTATTTGCCTTATTAGATAGACACATAAAAAGCAAAAATGTAACTAATAGCAAAACATACTCAAGCGCTAATTTCCCTGGTGAATAAGGTACAAAGGTTTCTCATACCTGTGTAAAATCCACACTTTTGACAATGTGTTTGTGAGCCAATGTGATGAGTTCATCGCCTGACACAGCATCCCACACTTTGCTAAACAGCAAGAGGAAACATTCACATTTTAGAAGCACCAGGACAAACCAACCTGGACAGTCAGATGAATTTGTGAGCAGTCTTTCCTGATGCCATCACAACATTTTAGCCTAAGTGCTACGTTCTTATAAGTTGTAACTCATTTAGTCAGTACGAATACTTTATATGTTTTTACTAGAGCTTTTTTTGGACTGTCCCACCTCTTTCCTTCATGCTCTTCTTCAGGACCGTGCAAACTAATTAACAGTTTTAAGACAAAGGTGGCTCTTCTCTGCAACTTCATTAATAGAATTTGCCCTCTACCAACAAGATTCAACTTGCAAAATATTCATTTATACTGCAAACAGCACAAACAAACAACAAAAAACATCAAAGAACTAACTCACTAGAAGTTTCTTGTAATAAAAAGAGGCTAACTGCTAGAAGAAAAATAAAAATCACTCTTTCAACTCTGCTATAACTACAGTGCCAGAGATTAGAGCTGCACAGGAAAGTTATTCTAGCAAACCGATATGGTAATTAAGCACATCAGGAAGCAATCACAGTTGTTCATCGTGATGGAGTCAACTGTAGCTGCTTTCAAGAAGGTAAAAGTCTAGGTTTTAATTTGCCTAGCCAAAATAAGCTAACCATTACTAAAGAGAAAGAAATGAATCAGTAATTTAGTACAGCTATGTTGTCACCAAAGAGCTACAGACTAAAATCAAAATACAGAGCATGAAGACAGTTCATCACTTACGCTGTAAAATCTGCTGCTGCTGTAGCTGCTTTAGTGGCATCCGTGTTAAGGGTGGCACCCCAAACAGCACCTTTATGACCCAGAAACGTGCCAATCCAGTCTCCCGTGTCTCCCTGGCGCAGCATAGGCTTACCATCTTCACAGAAACAAAACCAATATTCACATAACATGATAAAAGAAGGAAGCAGTTCTTTAAAAGAAAAAATATTCCCTTGCACCAGCATGTGGAAATACCCCATACTTACAAAGCCATTCTTTGCAGAAGGGTTTAGCTGGAGAGCTTAAATGTGCAGCTGTACTTGCTGCATGCATCTAAACTATACAGATATTCAAATACTACTGCAAATGAGATAAAAGTTTTCTGGTAAAAGTCTTTAGTTTTGTGTTAAGATAGAAGGAAGGCAGAAAGGAACGTTTCATTTAGGTTTTACTTTTACTGAAGTTTTCTTCAGGCAGGACAGATTTAGTTTGCTTTTTGTTTTTACTTTGAAACAATATTATGAGGCCATCAGTATGTAGAAACAAATCTCACGTTTGCAATGAGATATGATTAAAACATACAGCGATACGAAAATAAAGTAGTAATAGAGAGCGTTTCCTATCATTAGTTTTTTCTGGAAGGCTATCAAAGAGTTGTTCACACAAGATGTAGAGCTGAACTGGAAGCACTTCAAGGCAGAAAGGAATGCCCTTTAAAACTTATGCATGCAAAAGATTAACATGTGCATGTATGAAGACCAAATGCTATTCCCACACTGAGCAGAGAGTTCTCATCATGCTGTGTCCAGCAAGGCAAGGCAGCTGCCCTGATCAAACCGGAGCTCGCTTTAAATCCACAGCCCATGTACACAGGCGGTGGAAACGGGAAGTTTTACAAACAAACCATTTTGGAGGCCTCCCACCCCCTCAACAGCCTGGATCCCACCCGGGCGCATGCGGGCTCCGATACCCCCCGGCTAACCCGGCAATGAAGCCCCAGGAAAGAAAACCGGCTGTCCGCTCCCTTCGTCATTCCACAACACCCTGAGCCGCTGTCACCGCCCTGGGTGGCCGGGACACCCCCGCCGGGGCCCCTCCCGCCCCACCGACACCCCTCGGGACGGCGATGCGCGGCCTACGAGCGGCGGGGCTCCCCCGCGCCCACCCCCGGGGCGGGGGATCCCGAACAAAGCGGCCCGTCCCGCTCACCCTTGCAGGCGCTGATGAGGAAATATCCGTAGGGGGTGACGCCGCTGAAGGCCAGGTCCACCACGGGCCGCGTGTGGCCCGAGCAAGTGAGCGGGGTCTGCCTCATGGCCATGGCGGCGGGAGCAGGGGCCTGGGCAGGGGCACGAGTCCGGCGGCCCGGCGGGAGCAGCGGCGGCAGCGGGGGAAGTGACGGGAAGGAAGCGCTTCCCGGCGGACGCGCGTCACGCGCGGGGGCGCGGCCGCCATGGCACCGCCCCGCCAGGGGGACGGGCGCGCACCGCCCTCCCTCCGCCCGCTCCCTGAGGGTGCTGCGGGCTCATCGCCGTCCCGTTCAGCCCCTCAGCCCGCTCCCTGAGGGAACTGAGGGCTCATCGCCGTCCCGTTCATCCCCTCATCCCGCTCCCTGAGGGAGCTACGGGCTGTGCACCGTCCCGTTCCCCTCCTCATTCCGCTCCCTGAGGGTATTGCGGGCTCTCCGCCGTCCCGTTCATCCCCTCATCCCGCTCCCTGAGGGAGCTGCGGGCTCATGGCCGTCCCGTTCACCCTCTCATCCCGCTCCCTGAGGGAGCTNGGGAAGTGACGGGAAGGAAGCGCTTCCCGGCGGACGCGCGTCACGCGCGGGGGCGCGGCCGCCATGGCACCGCCCCGNCCTCAGGGAGCAGCGAGCTCTCCGGCGTCTCGTTCAGCCACCATCCCGCTTCCCGAGGGAACGGAGACCTCCTCGCCCTCCCATTCAGCCCCTCATCCCGCTCCCCGAGGGAATAGCGACCTTCTCGCCGTCCCGTCCATCCAGAGTCGGCCCCGGGGCTGCGGCCAAGGTTCCTCAGTGCTCGCTCCTAAACCAGCAGTGACTCCTGACAAAAGGCAGCCCCCCTTTCTCCGCAGGGCCAGCTCCCCTCACGGCTCGCTGTGGGGCCTGATCAGCCGGGAAGGCGGTGGGAAAGCCGTGAAGGATGTGGGGATTTCAGGGATACAGAGCAGCACCCCCCTGTTCGGGCATTTTTATGCCAAAGACAAACTGATGGTGGTGTCTGGACTTGCCCTCAGAAGCGTCTAAGGATGGTACTTGAAAATGTGTCACCACCCTTATTCAAAGATTAAGAGAGTGGTGTTTCTCTTAACTAAGAATCAGAATGACTGACAGTTAATAATCTTTTTCTCTTAAGCCTTACAACTAGGAAAAGTATTTAAATCATTAACAGATAATTGAAGTTGAAGCTAACTGCGGACTTCCGCAGCTTTTCTATTTAAACGATAGGCACCATGTTTCACGTTCTTCTGGTATTACATTTCTCACCCCAGAGTTGTCAGAAGTAACTCCTAAAGATTTTGTAACTTAATGACTCATTTTCAGGCATACTGACACTGTATCTTAGATCATTTCCATTCAGAGCCACAGGTTGCCACATACACCTTTCCAGGATCTTTAAGATTTTCTGGATTTTTTCCCAAACAAAAATTTATTACTTCTACATTTACCTTTTTCAAAATCTTATCTAACCATGGGGCTGTGTCTCCTTGCTAGAAATGCTGTTTGGGTTTACATTTTAAAAAACTCTTCTGGTAACTGATGTTGTCAACTTTTTCAGTGAAAAAAAAAGGGATCCTAAGGGTCAGTATAAAGAAAATATTAAGTTTAAATGACCTGCTGAGAATTCAAGGTTGAGAAACAGAAAGAATGGGAAGATTGTGTTTGGGGAAGTTTACTTTTAATGATTTCATAGCTTTGATTGATTTTGTCTTCTGTTAAATGGAGCATGATTTTCCACCTGCACAAAGCTTATGACATCCACTTAGGAGGACACAAAATCCATAACGAGCAGAGAAAGGTAAAAATATTTCAAATTTTCCATTAAGTAGACGAAAATCAGAAAAGGAGAAAAATGATGGAGATGTCAAGCCTAAAAAAATCTAGACATCCCACTAGGCCAAGCAGAACTACAGGGTATTGGAAAATACGACTAAGGACATACGGAATTAATACTGAAAATAAACCTATCTACATTTTTTCTTAAAGTCTCCAAAGTTGGTGCTAGGCTCAAGTCAGGATATGTCACACATAATTCAGTCAGACTGTTTCTTTGGCAGCAGACTCAGACTTTCTCCCTGGTAGCACCACCATTGAAATAGTTTGTTCCCCACAGTCTGAAAATGTTTGCTTTAAAAATACACCAATTCTGTGCCCTCAGAGGGCACAACCCTCTGTAGCTGCTTTACTTAATACAGAATTTTTTAGAGAAGGTAGGAACTGTGAAATAAGCTTCACTTTTTCAAGAAAGTCTAGACACGGTACAAGAAAAAGAAGAAGAGATGAAAAAAGTTATTACTTACAAATGAAAGTTTAGCAAGCTTAAAATAAAAAAAAGAGAGGTAATACTGAGTTTTATTGTTTTAAACAGGGTGATTATGTATCACGTTAATATTATGAATAAAAGAAATGTCATTAGAAACCTTTTATTCGAAGTTTCATATTAGTCTATTTATTGTGAAAATAACCATCTTGTAATGTTAAATATCCATCAACCCCAACTTGTCAGGAAGTAATCAGGGCCTTGTAATCACGCAGAGTAATTCACCCCATTGCTGCATGGAATAACAAGTGTGCCAATCACAGATGATAAAACACCCGGGCCAGGCTCTCTTTCACTCATCATTTGTAATTCAGAGTGTCTGCTCAATTAACCAATATCTCTCCACAGCCAGTGATTGAATTCTCTCAGAAGCGTTGCTGACAATAAATAAAGCTATCCTAGTGAAACGTTATGATTCTGGTGCTATGATTACAATGAATAATGCAGAGACTCAATTAAGTAGAGGTGTTTATTATACATACTTACATTTCCAAAGACTCCTTTCTTCTCTGTTAGATATCACAGTTGGAAATGCATTGTCTCACCACTGAGTGGAGCTCCTTACGTGTTTATTGGTACACTAAAGATCTAACAGCGTTTTTTCTGTGATGTGACCTAGTGATGGTTATTTCAGCTTGTGCCTCACAGCTGTGTGGACACAGCACTCAAGAAGTTACTAAATGCTTAATTCTCTAAAATTAATTAGCCAAATAGGTAAATGGAAATCTCCAAGACACAGCAGCAGGGCAGACCCTTTGATAGTAGACCTCAAAGATGAGTTATTTTAGTGAAGGGTGAAACACTCAGTGTTGTCTGTGGGCACATTGATGTTCTCTGCCTCTGTTAATTTTTTTTTTTTTCTGGGAAGTGCCCTGCACTAATTTGTACAGCTACTTTAGGGGGAAAAAAAAGAAAGAAAGAAAAAGAAAAGGACTTGCTGTTTGCAGAAGGATGATGTGTTACAGATGCTGCATGCAGATATGTGAGAGCAATTGCAGAGCATGTTGCTGGGTTTCCACCGGGGGAATAATTAAAAATGAGTGCCAGCCTTGAGCAGTCAATTATCACTGAGTAACAAGATGAAAGATAAAAGGCAGATGTAATCATATTTCACAAATAATACATCGGTGTGCCTCTAGTCAAAGAGTCCTTTCTCCATCAGCCTTTCACAGCAAGTGACCATATTTTTTCTGGTTTTCTGCAGCTTCTTTTAATGTTCATCTAGGGGATGTGAGTGCTGGATCACAGACACTGTTCTGGTGGGTGTCCATGGTAGGACTGTCTACTGCAGTGTATTCTGAGGACATTTGGGTAGAAACTGGGGATCCATTTCCCTTTCTTGGATAGAGCAAGTTTGGTAGTACAGTTTATGTGCGTGAATAGAGGCCAAGGGGATTAGACGGGGAAATGGGATGTAGAGGAACAGGGAAGAGCGTGAAGAGGAGTTTGAGACAGCAGCAAGGAAGAGAAGTGGTTTAGCAGGAGAAATGTAACACGTGGAGGCTGGATAGGAGGGGAAATGGGAGACTTACCAATTGTGTGCCTCACAGTTGCATCTGTACATTTTTTCCTGTCTCTTCTGGTGAGGTCACATATAAGATCACTTCTTTAACCATCATGTTAGTGCTAGGCTCTCAAAAGGATTTGCTCTTATGAGAAGAATATTGTTCCTGACATTGTCAGGAGCCTTTCCATCTGTCTGGAAGGCAGGGATCTGGCACATTCAGAGCATGCACCAACCACGGAATGATAAAACCAATAAGGAATATTTAAAATAGTTTTATCTCTGCCATAAGAGCTTCTCTGTTCCTCAGTCTTCAGGTCCCTCGCTGTCTTTTGAGAGATAAAAGTTGGTGGTTTTGGCCAGATAGAGAGGAGAGTGATATCAAAAGGAAATGATTCCCCAGTTTCTATCCAAATGTCTTCAGAACACAGTGTTGCTAAAGCTAACCCTCAGGAAATAAAGGAATGTAAAGTAAAAATACACGTAATATTATTTTGCTGCTTCTTTTCAAGCCTCATATTGGGCCCACTTGATAACTCTAGCTAAATAAATATTTACCTCTGCAAAAAGAGTGTCAATTCATAATAAAACCAAATCCAATTGTAAAGCTCTGCTAGAGGAGAATTAAAATTGCCTGTCACTTTACTTGCTTTCCAGGAAACAGCTTAGCAAAATTCTTATTCTCTAAGGATCATCACAACTGTAATACCTCTCTGTGAGCTTACTGTACTGTAAGAAGCAGCAAGACACATTTCCAGGAACGCACTTTAGCTGAGCTGGTTTATAATTGTTGGCTGCTTTGATGTTTTCGCTTGGAAGATGTTTTTCACAATGCAAGATGTTTATACTCGCTGTTCTGAAAGACTAGTTCAAACATCAGCCTCTGAAAATCAGCCTCAGCAGACTCTTAGTCTGCTGTCCTAGGAGCACTTGAACTGATCTGACATAGAAAGGACATTGGGGTTTTTCCTCGTTTCCAAGGGTAAAAGCTTTGCTGAAAAGACAGAAGATAATCCAGGTAACATCAGTCAGGCTTGTTGATAAGCCTTTTCTAATCACTTTTTGAACAATCCTGCAGATTTTATTCAGAGTCTGTTTTTTAAAACTTGCAAGTGCAGTTTTTGTACCATTAATATTAGTGGCGTAAAATACTCTAGTTTCTGATAAATAAGACTTCATTTGTAACTTGATTGTGAGCCTCTCTTCACCAGGCAACATGACATTTGCTAGTTTATGAGAGCAAGTTGTGCTCTGGAGTGAACAGGAGCACAGCAATGTTGTTCTGCTACTACTTGCACGATGACTTAGTTTTGAAAAAGTTGAAATATTTTTTTTTTCTAATGGAAATTACTATGTACTAGACTGTCTGTCCCTTTTAGGACATACCAGAAAAATAGGTGAGCTTGAAAATAGAGGGTAGCAAGAAAAAGATAAGAAAGACTACTCATATGCGACATATATTTGTGTTACTTAGAAAAAATACTAGATTATATAAAATTTCTTTGCATAGGCAGCAATTCTTATTATTCTCTCCGTCCTCTGGCCATAAAAATCTCAACTTTTAAAGAAATATTGTTGCTCTTCTGAGATTTGAGAATATGTTCCATTTCAAAACAACTTTAGGCTACATTTGTCTCTGGACTGAATCCACCAATGTCATCACTATTAGATCATGGATTAATTTGGCTCGTGGTATTATGCTTGAAGTAACTACAGTTGTGGGCTTTTGGTCTTTTGCCATGATCAAACTTTGAAAGAAATGAATAGCACTGATGGTAGAAGACGATGGCCATGCTTTTACACATAGCAGACAGAAAACAGAGATTTGCAAAGGGGTTTTTTTCTTATTACTGAGATTTTGGGGAACAAAGATTATTGTCCCAAGATGCATAACAATTGTATTACTGCAAGGAACTGAAAATATTTAATGGTGGAGTCAAAAAGATAGGAAGTACCCTCATTACTCTTGAGTGGAACTTTGCTCACGAGGCTTATACAAATATTTGGAAATTCATTAGTGCAATGAAGTTATTTGCCAGTTGGGTTTCTGTGAGACTTTGACATTTCGTGCTGCACATCTGTGTCGTTGTGACATGCAAAATGCAGACTAGGATTCCCAAAAGTGTATTTCATGTTTCTTTCCTTTTGTTTCTTGATGGTGACACGGGAACAGCTTGACAAGGTGGAAGGAGGTTTTAGTTCAATCTCACAGCCATGTCCTTCATCTCACTGTCAGGCCAATCCAGTCTGTACTTGTAATGGGTCACCTGCCGTTTCGGATGCTAAAAACAAGAATCTTGTTTGCATGTGAATGTCGGTGTGACCCAGGTTTTATATGGCATTTAATATAGATGCATAAATAGCTTTATGCGACAGAGCAGTTTAGGTTTAGGCTAGAAGTGGCTGGCTCTCAGACCGGGTAAAAACAGAAGAAGAAATAGTCTTTGGACACCCCTACTGCTTGATTCCAGGTGCAAATGCCATCTTTGCTCATAGTTAGAGGTTCATCAGCTGGCTGAGCATGAAGCAGGGAGAAATCAACAAGTTCCCAACAGCTTCACACCCGTCAAGAGCCTTTGAAGTTTAACAACAAAGCCTGACGCTAAGGGCATGAGTATTGGGCCATGGAAGGAAAAGTCATTAAGCAGTTAATCTTAGGCCTTATCTCAAAGTACTCCATTTCTATGGAAACTGAGTGCTTGGCTCTGAACACCGGAGCGTATCATAGGAATTCATTGTAAGAGTATTTGGAGCAGAGATATCCAGTTATGTGTCAGCTAGGATAACATTCACTAGTTCTGCTTGTCATCTCGTCATCTCTCTCCCCCCATCTCCCCACCCCGGTTTTATAACTAATCCTTTACTTCGATTTTTGTCCTCGTGATTTACATCTTTGTGAGGACGGTAAATCCAGAGGAAGCAGTGTATTCAGGCATCTCAGAGACATTCCCTAAGATAGTTGGGGCACTCTTGATTTACCAAAGGGACCTGTGTGGAAATTTTATCAAGAGCAGGCTTTTGGGAAGGAATTTTTCTGGCAAAGAAAAAATGTCATTTTACAGAGCCAGTAACACTCTGCAGCTCCTGCAAATCCTTTGAACATTGTGACCACCTAAGAGCTGGAGCTGCAAACAGGTTACAGACAAAGCTCCGTATCACAGTAGCATATCTGGGATTTTCAGCTGGTGTTTTTATATTAATAAAACCCCTAAAAATAATTAATGTGAATATAGTACTATAATCAATAATATTCTTCTTGTATCTGACTTATTCGAGGCACTGAACAAGCAATCATTTGTGAAGTGGGAAATGGGAGCAGAGCTTGGAAAGTAATGGCTGGTGACCTACCGAAACGATGTTAGTAATTTAACTGCATGTTACATTGTAGTGTAACAGTCCAGAAAAGAAAACATCCATTAAAAATCTGCCCAGCACCTGGGAATGGGCTGTTACTACAGCTGGGAAGAGCTACAGAGATTTCCATCTGTAGATCGTTAGTCAAATATGTGCCAACTTGAAAGACCATAACCTGCTATCAGTTACTTTGTCATCCTAAAAAAAAGAAAAATCAAAAGTATCAGAAACCCCTCCTATTGACAGCATCACAGGAGAGGCCGAACGCAGTTGAATCCCATCCTCTGAACAACCTTCCTTCTTCTTGTGAGAATTAAAATACATTGGCAGAAAGTTTTGAAGTTATGTGTTAGTACATTCACTTCATTCTACTGAAGAAAAAAATGGATTTATTCTACATACTGCATTAAACAGCTGTCAGGTCACCGTCTTATCTGCCAGATCACCAGCACTTGCAGGCACTGCTGACTGCAGCTGAGTGCGAATGGATTGCTGGAAGTGAAATATTTTGGCCGCTGTAGTAACTGCGGTAACCCCTACCTTCCAGAAGGACTTCGGGCTTTTGCCCTGGGGCTCCTAACCCGGCTTTGATACGTCTCTCAGCTTTTTCTGTTACCTTTCCTGCCTCTTATCAGCCCCTCCGTGAAAGCCGCAGCTGGTTTGCTGGACATTATCCTTATTGCTTTGCAAATGCTTTGCTAACTAAATTCATGTGTTCCCTTCACCCGTTTTCTGCCGCAGAAGATGATGATAATGCAGAAGACTCAGATGAAAGCTGGTTTTTGGCTTTCTGTGCAAGCTTTCAGTTCACTGCCTACGAGTCTCTTGGTCTCAGGAGTGCCAGCTGCTGGTTTGATTCCATTTGTGAAACTCGGAGTACTCAAAGGGAAGTGAGTTTGAGGTGAAACACAGTTATTGGATGTTTGTTCAGAGCTATAATGAGATTGAGTAGATAAAAACAAACATAATGCTTTCATAGGCTCTTGATCTGACTGCAAGCACCGTGGAAAACAGTGATAGGAAGCACAAAGGTTTCAAGATGAAACCTCTATTAATTCCTTTGCTGAGAATCTTCATACTTCTACAAAAAAAACCAGTGCTGTGCTTTTATCTTAATGGATGTTACTGAAAGTGGCTCAGATTCCACATCCAGATACCACATGATTGGCATTAAGCTTGTAGTTGCAAAATGTCTTACAAGTTGATCCCTGCTTGTATAATGCATTAAACCAAAAGCCAAACTTCCAGCTCTTCAAGTCTATATTTGGATTGTTTTCACAAAACAAGTTAAATGAGTCTAAGATTACTTCAAAAATATTTTCCAGAAAACTAAAGTTAGCTTTTAAACCTCTTTTCCACTAGGAAATGAAGGTTAAATATTTTTGCTTTGAGATCTGGGTTCATTGAACTCTCCCAAGTCCTAACACAGGCACAAGCCAAAAAACCCATGAACCAACAGTTCATACAAACTCCTAAGAGCCAAATCAGCTGACTCTGGCAGAGCACAAATGTTTTTAAACTCATTTCAGCTTCTTTTATAAAGATAATCCAAGCAGTACCAACTTGCTTTTTCCACAAGCATCTTCTTTGCTTCTCCCAGGACAAAATGATAACATTGGAGTCAAAGGCTTGCAGTGTCACAGAGTCATGGCCTAGATTTTTTGAACTGTAGCAACAGATCTGTGAGAGAGCAGATACTTGTTTTATAATATAGAAAACAATGTTGGAAAATAACAGAAACCATCATCTTTTTTTAACTAGCCACAGTATTTTAGAGAAGGCTGGGATGCCCTGTCTCTAGTGTAAATGTACAGTACTCCATTTAACATACTTCTTTTATTTATTCTGTCTTGGTAATCAACTGCTGCCTTTGAGAGGATGATGAAATTACTTTTTATTCCCACACACAAACACACACATACAATGTAATGTATCATGACCGATTTACTCTTTTTAGAGAAGCTAAAAAAGGAGAAATGCACAAGAGCACCCTTGTTTGAATAAATACTGGGCTGTCTGTATGGAATAACAATTACATGCTGAAGCTAGAGCAGATGTATGGGTGTGAATCACATAAGGGTAGGTTGGGGAATTATAATCAGCCAAACAGACCTAGGAATCAATCAGCAGTGGAAATTTTTCTCTGGTTAAACAGCAGATTTTTCTAACTATTATGGGGCAGGATGGGGAAAGTGATTTTTCAGCCCATGTTTTGCAAGTGTAGTGTGAAAGTTCCCGAAGTGTAGGACATACGTTTGCAGCGGAAATATGATCTGGCACTGCCATTGGCAGCCACTGTTAAGACTGATGAAGAAAAGTTTGCGGATCCCTTTTTTAGTACTCTGCAAGAAGAACAACTCTGGAGTTAAGACGAGATGTGAATGCTACTTTTTCCTGGTTTTTGCCATACCCTCTGACCGAGGTCAGATTTGGACTGATTTGTACCACCACCAGGTATCCAAGCGTTAGTATAAGCAGTAGAAGGAGGCAATAAAAGTCACTTTCTTTAAAAGGTGAGGTCAGCTTCTGCATCACAAATGATGCAATGTAATGGTGTGTCTTCATGGGCATTTCTGATGTTCCTTTGGTATTTTCATACACAGGGTCATCTCAAATGTCATTTGCCTACTTTTCTTCATCATTTCAGCATTATCATACAAAACATTTCATTCCGGTCATTCAGTGGCTTTCCCAGCACTGTGTTTGTGACCTGCTTACTCTCATACTTATTAAACAGCTTTACCTGAACCACCAGCACAGACACACTCCCAAAGAGCAGAGACCTGGAAAAGTCAGGATGCAAATCTTGTCTTCTGTCTGGTCCTTTCTTCTCTTCTGCTGGTTTTGAATCTCACACGTTCCTTGATATCTTGTGTTAGACTGTTGGAAATGACCAAAGGCATCTGTAAGCTCAGGGTCTGAAGCACCCTCCAAAAACCTGCCAGAAGCATCTTCCATCAGCTTCAAGTAGGAAGCGAATGGACTGAGAAGAACGGGCCGTTAGCAGTGATTACAATTTGGGTGGCATTTATTCAGTGAGTCAGGGAGCCTTTTTTTGTTCACGTCCTTCAGGTGTCTGCTGGTGAAGAAAAGTTATTTTATCTAGGTGTTTTGTGGGCAATCTCAGCTGAGAGTTAAGACAGAAAGGCAAAGAAACAGGACCAAACTCATTGCTGGGGCACTGCAGGGAATGTGGGGTCTTGCAGTCCTGCTCTTGCTCCTCTCATACCTCCTCTGAGCGGAGACTTGACAGTAATGTTTGTAATTTCATCACAAATGCATTACTCTACCAAAAAATGTTATTATATTATACTCCATCCAGGATTGAAGAAAGTTTCTATACTATTATCCCTTCTGCAGAAATTCCATGTGCATTAGCTGCTTCCCTAAAGACATGTGGCTGGTCCTGGCAGTTAAATGATTTCTAGGCTCTGAATTAAAGTAATTCAAAATAATTTGAAAAATGCATGGTATTCCAGATTTTTAAACAACTTGTAAAAGAAATATGAGTCTTTTCCAATAAGCTCGGGTATGATTATTGAGCAGTGACTACAAAAATCAAGCCTATTTCTAGTGGCAACTGAAATGTGTCCCCTCTTGTTTCCAGTTGTTCCACTGGGCATTTGTAAAGTGATATTTTAGTGAAAGTAGATTGGGCACTTACTTCTATTTCCACAATCTTTATTAGGTAGATGTAAAAAGTACATAAAACTTAGTTAATGGAACAAAAGATGGTGCAATAAAAGTAGAAACCAAGCCTACTGTAATCCAACCCCAGCAGTGATATCTGGGTTGACTGTATGTCCTGTTTTATAGACAATATCCACCAAGTAGGAATGCCACTCCCAGGGACAGGGGATTCCCACCTCTCTGAATTACTTTTACACCTACAACAAACCTGTCACATTTGGGCTCCAGAACATGACAATCTGCAAAACTGGCCTGGCGTGCCTTCTGACTGCCAGAGAAGCATCTATTTATTAATGGGAATGACGAGCTTCCTTCAGAGAAATAAGTCCGTCTTGAATTTCATGGAAGCAATAGGAGCCTAAAGATAACAAGGTATACTGGAAGCCTCCCCATTTATCACACTATTTCATCCTCCTGTTTTTAGGCAAAAATAATTCTCAGGAAATAGTAAGGCTTGCAAATATTTCTGCTGCTGGATTACCTGGGTATTAGTAAGATGCAGAGAGCAATGATGCAAAGAAAGGGCAAGGCTTTCCTGTGGCACAAGATAGAAACTGTGTGTGAATATTCAAAATTTTGATGGCATTTTGATGGAATTTCTAACCATTGATGCAGAAAACCTATTTACATCACAAAGTGGAACAGGGTAATGAACAATTTGGCCACTCAGTGCTCCGTGGGAGTCAGTCATTCCCTCTGTCATGGCTCAAACCCAGGCAGGCACCAAGCACCACGCAACCGCTCGCTCGTCCTTGGCTCTGTGCTAGCCCTGCTCAGCAATAACAAAAACATCTCTACGTTATCAACACTGTTTCCAGCACAAATCCAAAACACCGCCCCATACCAGCTACTGTGAAGAAAATTAACTCTACCCCAGCCAAAACCAGCATGCCCTATCTAAAGCATTGTGAGATCAGTAAGGAGCAAGAATTCCTTTTCTGCCAAGTTGCCCTGGACAGAAATCCTGCTTCAGTAGTTACATGATACCACTTGGAGAAAATGGAGTGATACCAACTCTACATCAAGTATAATTGTTTGGATATGTAATTTTCCACAGAAGGATTCAGCATCAAAAATTCCACAGTATTTAATGCTTGAATGAAGAACCAGTTACTCAGATTAATGGTGTGTCGTGCCAAAATAACAGTAGCTGCCTCCCAGAGCTATCTGTGCAGTTAGAATATATTTTCTTCCTTCCATCCAGATGTTAATGTGATCAGAAATATCAGCCAATTTATTAAGTTCAGAAGCAGCATGGCAAAAGCTCATCCTTAATCTCGATCCCATTTCCCGGCATCCTGCCAGAAGAGATCCTGACTACAGCAGCCCATCATTTACCAAGGTTGTCCAAAGGTAAAGACAGCACCAGGGCTTACTGCTGAAGAATGCAATGTCTTATTTTCAGGGGGATTAAGAGCTGCAGATATTTTGTCTCTGATCTTTTTAGCTTCAGGTCTACTCCGTCTCCCAGTTTGAGGGTCAGATCCTAATCTTCAAAGCCATCAGCAAGTTTTAATCTCTACATGTTGGCAGAGCATCACTATCTGCACTGTTGCTGAAGAGCTGCATCCTCTCAGAGAAGCAGCTCAGTGTGTCCAGGACGAAGTACACTAAGGCTGAAGACAGATTCTTTTGGCAGAGGGGCTTCACTACTGGGTAATCTTCTCCAGGAGGTCACACGCTCAGCAGTCCTGAACCATGAAACCTTGTATCCTTTCCAAAGTTACCTGTTTTCCCTGTGGAATGTTCCCCTCATCTTTCTGCTACAATTTTTTTTTTTTTTTTTTGCATCAGAAACTTAGAACTGTGAGCTAAGATTACTCAGATTTATTTACCATCGAGGATGAGCAAACCTGCAGTCATTGACAAGTATTTGCACAATAATTAAAAAAAAAAAATTACTTTGCTTATTTTGAGATACTTTTGACAGACGTGATGGAAATAAATGCTGTTATTAAAAGTTCCCAGATTTAAGTGATTTTTGATACACCTGCAGACCTTTCTTGTGAAAAGCTTCTTTTCCAGTAGAACTGAGTTGATTTGAATTATAAAGTAAATCTTTCATTACAGACAAAGATTTATGCTACATATTCAGCTCCCTTAAGAAATGGCCTCTTCTTCCTTTCCACATGTTCTGATGGAGATAATCCCCTGCAGCTGGTGATTCATGCTGAGATTGCTCAAGCAAGGGTTTGATGCAAGATTTACATTTGCAGTAGAGTGCCTACATTGTGTGAAGGGACTCTTGCAGAAAAATAGGTTTATTTTTCTTTTATAAGCAATCAGCAGTGTTCCAAGCAGTGAGGCAATGCTGGGATCAGGTACCAGCTTGAAGATCACCTGATCCATACAGCAGCCTACAATTTGCTCCATTTATTTAATAAGGAGGAGGAAATAAAGGGGGAATGTTAGGCAAAAACGACCAAATACTGACCCCACAACTGTTGTTGCCTTGATTTTGCAGTTATTTTTCTGCCCTGTAGTAGGCCAACAGGAGAACTTTGCCTGTTGATATTTCTATGATTGTTTAGGAGAGAAATACCCCAGTGGTCCTTGCTTTCATAGCCACCCTCCTGTTTGGCCAGAAACATTGAAATAACACCACTGATTGCTGCATCTTCATTTCAAACTTTTAGGATTTTGTGGTTTTATTTGATACTTCAGACCCTGAAGAATCTCAGTCTTCACTTTTGCAAAGCTATTAGGTCTCACTGAGAAAAAAATAAAAGATGAACCCAAGTGCACCTTAAGGGCTCAAAGTTACAGAGAAACTAAAAATGCCTTATTTTATTATTTCCCAGCTAGATTGCATAATTTGTGATACTTACAACTAACAATTTTGCCAAAGATTGTGTTCTAGTTATCAAATTTTTCTGAGAGAACTTTTTATAATTTCAATATGAAATGGTGTCCCCTCAAAGACATTTCGCAGATTCCAGTTTTGTGATTCACTTGTGAAGGGAGTTATTTTCAACCTTTCCCATGATCTCAGTGTCATGGGATTTTTGTTCTCTGGGAGCCATGATGACACAAATAACATTAACAATAACAAATGGTTTATCTATTTTGAATTTATGATAAGAAATCAGCTCACGACTCCTGATAATTTCTTAGTGGGCAGGAGGTTTAGTTTCCAGCTACCAGTACAAACCCAGCTGTTATCACTTGGGGAGGGCTGCATAGACTCGACCAGACATCAGCAGAACTGCCATCTATTTTCACCTTTTTCTTGTGCTTTCTGTATAATTTGTCAAATGGCATAGTCTCTCTGCTTCATATAGGATCTGTAAAATGGGATCCTTTAGATTTCCTTCTATCTGACTGAAAACTAGTTGTTACAGGGGGACAGATTTTGTCATCTCTGCCCTTGTAGCAGAGCACTTCACAAAGGAAAATAATAGGAGTGAGAATGAATATTGAGTGTTTATCACAAGGGGAGCCTGATTTTGAAGCCTGTAGATGTATTCATTTATCTGCATATAATGAATAAAGTTATTAATAAAGTGATAAAACTTTCAAATTATGTGGAGGCTTATCCAGTGTGCAAATTCTAGATACGGCAGGACAGTTTGAGTAGCACACTAGCTGGTGGTTTCTCAGCTACTCAATGCACATAGAAAGAGAAATCCCTATCCCTCCAGCACATTTTCCTCGCTTCAGGCAGACTCTGTGTCCAGTCTGTTTCTGTTTTGTGATTAAATTAAGGACATCAATTTCTTGGAACATCTCATACTGAACTGATACAGAAAACTAAATAACATTTCAAAAGAACAGCAAAGGCAGTACCAATGTGCCTGAACACTGCGCAATTGTCTGTCCTCCTGTACCTCCTCCCCCCTGGGCTCGGCGTGCTTGGTCCAGCTGCTGGAAGAAGCTGTTCTGGCGAAGCTGCCGCCTGTGCCACAGCATCACAGAGCACTGCAAGGTCACTCTGAACCTCCAGCTGCTTGGTCTGCAACTAAAAATAACTGCTCTTGTGTTCAGGCTTCTGGGTCAGTGTTATCTGCCTGGAATTTGGTATCAAATGGCCCTGCCCGTTCCGGATAGCTCACGGGCTGTGCTTGGGAGCTACCAGCTTGTGCTACATCGGGTTAAGTTCTCACTGCATCTCATCAATGGCTTGCTTGTGTTGAAGGGTTAATGAGGAAAACGTGGCAATATATATTGATGTTCATGGTGTGTTTTGGAAAAGGAGGTTATAAAATTAATAGAGGAATTTAACCCCAAAATCTGTCATAGCAAGTACCTGAAATATAGACACCAGACCAGACAGGAATTTTGCATATGGTCTTTTCATTTATTTTTATAGCAGGAGTAAGTATCTTAGGGAAGTGTGTTATCTGTCTCTCTATTTCCTACAATGACTATAGTTTTGAATATTATTCAACGATATTTGTAAGACACTGCAAGGTATATTATATGAGAACAACATAGGATTGTTTTAGGGTTTTTTAATCTACATTTGTTGCAAATACATTTGATTTTTCTCTAAGAGAACAGAGCCATACCTCACCTATCTACACTATTTTGGTTGTTTTGAAACTTTTTTTATTGTTTCAATATGTGGCCAAATGAAGTTTAATGTTTGTGATGGGATCCTTATTTTTCCAGAAATTTTTTGGATGGAACAATTTAAATAATATGGTCTAAAGTGTCTCTAGATTGAATTTGTAATTTTATTTTGGAGACTGTTCTGGTTCACACTCAATGTGGTCCAAGATGACAAATCCTGTTGCTTTGTGATGTTTCTAATATGGGTAAGAATATATGTTTGCAGATTGATTTCAGAGGAGGGCTGTTTCGAGTCCTTGCAAATGACGAGAAAGAGGACAGCTTTCTTGCAACATTGTTTTGCTTTTGTTTTCAGTCTCACAGTGATTGGATGCAGAACCTGTATCGGCTCTCAGGAGTCTGTTGCTTTGCTGCCAAGGTCAGCTCTGCAAGCAAACTTCATATTTTACACGTGGCTGTTCTGTGCTTCAGCTGTTTCTCTGGTGTATTAAAAACAAACAGGCTCCTCTCCAACGTCAAATGTTCATGTCTTTGGTTTATTTCTCTGTCTCCTTTTTAATCCTCACATCTGTTTAAGCCCTAGGAAGGTGCCCCCACCCTCTTACCCCATCCCATCCTCAACTGCCCGCTCCCCCCCTGCCAGACTGCTGCCCTTGGCAGGAGCTGAAGGTCTGCCTGGGACACAGGGATTAGCCTGTAGGGAGTTGATGAGGA
Organism: Edolisoma coerulescens; assembly: GCA_013397115.1. Classification (NCBI taxonomy): domain Eukaryota; kingdom Metazoa; phylum Chordata; class Aves; order Passeriformes; family Campephagidae; genus Edolisoma; species Edolisoma coerulescens. The sequence continues at coordinate 2,071,124 of VWZW01003862.1, forward strand.
GGAACTCTTACAGATCCTGAAGTGGCCATGAGTAAGGTCAGGGATGCATAAGGATTTGTTCCTCTGAACAGCTGTGGTTCCAGAATTGCATAGAAGATGGTGGTAACAGTTGTCGGAGAGTGGTGGGACTTACAGTGGTTTGTCTGTCCTTTCTTACCTACAGTCACTTGTTTCTTCCCCTGTCTCACGTGTAGGATCCAAATATTCAACATGTAGTAGTAGGTTTTCAAAGTTAACTGGGAAATTGCACTGTACCATTCAATTGCGAGACACGAATGTTCTAAACTCACTGGTTAAGTTTTCATGTTTTGGCTACTGCACTCTGAGTGCTGTGGGAGTTAAAGTTTGGGTTTTGCTCTTGAGTGAGCTTGGGTTTAAGTGTTCGCAGCTTTGAGAAACTGATCTAGTGAGCAGTATCTATATCCTAACTTACACCCACTGATAGCTAATACACACCCCTCCCTCTGCTTATAAAGTTCCATAAAGAACCGACTGGAAAAAGCACTATGAGGAAAATTTGCCATCATTTTTAAAATGAAAAAATAAATCTTCACTTGTGAGTGCATAATACTAGCACCTGTGTTTCTTGCTTCTGTATCGTATTTTCAGGACTCCCTGCTGCACAGGGAAGTGTGTCAGCAGCCAGGAAAACTCTCTGACACTGACAGGACTCGGCTGCAGAGGTGCTGCTCTCCTCCTGAACCCCTTGTTGAAAGACGCCCAAAAAGCACTTACAGAGGTTGGAAGAGAAATCCCCTGTCCAGGGGCTGTAATGCTGATGCAGATGGATAGGACAGGCAGCCTCAGAAGCCTCACTATAGAGGCCATAAAAGCAGCTATACGTTATCTGTGTAGTATTGGAAGTGAAAAGAGTAGCTTTGAAAAATACAAAACAGCTGAGCTCCTGTGAGAGCATCCTCTAGAGTGTTCCGTGTCCAAATCCCTCAACACTTCACTGCTCTGTGCTGATAGTGCCCTAAAAGTACAGATAATATTTCAGTTTAGAAGCCTGATACTTTCTGGCTTTGTAACTCTGTAAGCTAAATAAATCCTCTTCTGTTTCATATCTCTAACTTAACGACAAACTTCCTTTTGTAACAAGTGCAGCTGTGACAACACAGGCCTAGAATCCACAGCATGCAAGAGAAGCTCATGAGGTAATGAAGTGTTGAATGTTGGTAAAAATAAGAAGGTATCTGCAGCTCTTCATGTGAGTCCAAAAGGTACCTCATTGGTAAGGTAATTGAAAATTGAAATTGAACAGGTAATTCTAAATTACCCCCCGTTGTGCCCTATAAAAACATATCTGACAGCCAACTTTTTCTATCCCCAAATATCAATACAGAGCTGCAAATAAAACAAACCAAAACCAAACATGAGAGTGAGTCCCAATAAGGTGAAATAAAGCATACTAAAATTTATGCAACTTACAAATGCAATTTCTTTGGCATATTCCCACAGTTTAGGTTAATTAAAACATGCTATAAGGAGTTAGGTGTTATTGCTCTCCTCGTGGGAGCCAGGAGGAGACCTGTACTTCATTTTTATTGCTATATGGTCAAAACTGCCTATAAGTGAGAAATAATTTAAAATGTGGGTCATTAAAAATCTCATTCCTCTAGCAGAAAATAATAAATCCTCTGAAGAGAAAGGTCTACTGCAATAACTTTAAAGATTTATTATCCTTAAATATCCTAAAGATAGAAATTGATGACCAGAACCAGGATAAGGTCAATATAACATTGTAAACTCAATGAAATACATCAATAAAGATGAAAAATATAAGAAATCACTTGCTGACAAATGATGATGGGGGACTGTGAGCTATTTATTTCCAATGTATTGTGAAATCCACATCAAAAACTTCAGTCTTGCCATCAGCCAAATCAAGTTCTGTCTTACTTTACTCCAACCCTTAGCCCATAAAGTCTTGTTTAATAGCAGCAATTAAATCTTCCTATTATGAAAATAGAACTTTATGAAAAGATGTTGATAAGAGGAAAGCCTTCCTTTTGAAGAACAAGTCTCCTACTAAAGGAGACTAGGAGACTAACTATTCTGTTATAGATGTTATTCAGAAATATGGGCATTTTTTTCACTAGAATAAACACACTTTGAACAATATTTCTGTGCTGGGCAACAAAGGAATTTTATTTCTACCTAGAGAATCATTCTAAACCATGCAATTAATCCTTCATATTCCCTAAGAAGACAGTGACACTCCCACAGATAGAAGAGCTGGAATGGTTGCAGTTAAATGGAAGCAACAGTCATTGAAACCCAAGTCCAAAACAGTTTACATTGATATGAGTCTTTTAATTTTCTCCAGATTTCTGTGACCTGATTTCTTACACTTCTGGGCTCTTTATTAGGATTTTAGGGCTACTATAATAATAATACTCTGTACAATCAATAATCATATTATCAAGATGTATTATTAAAACATGTTACTAAGAAGAATATGTCATGTGTTGTCTTTTTCTCATTATTTTTCTTTTACTCACTCACAGATTTTGTAGCCATTACCACATTATTCTTTGGCAGAACAGAAATGCTTGAAAGCATTTAAACCAAGGCTATGCAGCAGCCAGACTGTGGCAATGGGCACACATTGACCACACTCCAGGTTCCTTAAAACCAAATGCAAAATGCAAAACAGCAGCTGAATTTAATGCACAAATGTTTGAAAAATACAACTAAACATGAAATGGCTGTAGGGATACAGGGCTGGGGACAAAGCTGGGGGCTGACTGGGGGAAGGTACCTGCTGATCACTTGGAGTGATTCTGTTTCTCCAGCAGAGCTTGTGGAGCCGTGTCTGGAGCAGGGTGTCTGGTTTTGGGCCCCTGAATACAAGAGCAGTATGGCCAAACTGAAGTGAATCTCGTGAAAGGTCATTAGGATGATTTGTTTGGGTGCTATGATGAACAAAGAGAGTCTGACAAAGCTGGGTGTCTTCAGCCTGAAGAAGAGAAAGCTTGGGGGAGATCTTATAGCTGTCTGTAGCTACCTAACAAAAGTCTGTGGAGGAGACAGAGTCAGGCATAGCTCAGAGGTGCACAAGGAAAGGATGGGAAGTGATGGGTTGGAACATGGGAAATTCCAAGTGGATAAAAGGAAGAATAAAATTACCATGAAGTTAGTCATCACAGGGACACAGACACAGATTGGTTGTGGAGTTTTCATTTCTTGGAGATACTCAAAACTCAACTGTAGGAGTCATTTAGCAACCTGAGCTAACTTGAGTTTGCTAGTTCTCACTTATGGTACAATCTCTTTTACCCCAATTCTTGCAGTTTTTCGGGGCTTTCAAGTACATGTAAACAAATAAACAAAATACCCATACAAGTAAATGCAATGGTTAAAGTACACTGCTATAGCAGAGTGAACAAGAATCAGGTCCATCAAATCTCAGCTTTGGCCATGAGTGGCCATCAGCTGGAGTCGTTGCCCTGAGCAAGCTGCTGACTGGAGGAGAGAGCCCACAGTCTGAGCTACAGAAGTTCATATCTGCTCAAAACAGAAAAGCTCACTCAGCTCCTGTACAGAGGGTGTGCTGGTGCTCGTCACATCAGTGGCCAATGGGAGTTAACCCCATACGGAGAAAATTCACTCATAACCACAACATTTTCTTTAAAGCTTTCCACTTTCCTGGCTGGTAGCTCCTCGAGGGAGCTGCACATGGGATTGCATGAAAATTCCTGTGTCCCTGTTAGGACAACCTGATCTATTGTGTGTGCTCAGTTGCGGGTAAATGGAGAGTGCTGACAGCACTGAGGAGCAGAACGTGTCTGTCTGTCCTTCCCCTAAAGAAATAAGCTCTCAAACTGTCTCTCCCTGTGCTTCCTGGGAGAAGCACGTTGAATGAAGCACACCACAGAATTCTTCATTTACCACTAAGCTTTTGGACTCCTTCACAACTGCTCTAGCATCTACCTCGTAAATGAGGAAAATTAATTGACAATTGCTCTCAGCACAGAGAGCCCGACACTGGGGGAGTGTTGTCTCTGTGCTGTAGTGATTTGATTGGGGCTGCTGTCACATGTTATATATGTTATGTTCAGCTCAGCGCTGAAAAACAGCCTTTGCCATTTGCCCCATTCTCACAGACAGGGAAGCTCAAACCATTGTTCCCGGTTTGTTTTCAGTTGTTGCAGTCTTCGTGCTGATAATTTAACAGCCTATAACTTAGACGAGGATAACAAGAATATATCTTTGAAATAATACAATGCAAAGGCACATGAAAGGATAATTAATTCTGGTTTCATAGTACTGTGTTCATCCTGACTTATCCTTTGCCACAGCCATTTACTCTGTAAAGTTCAGAAGTAATTCTGCAGTATATGTGGGCCCACTCCACTGTCCCATAAATTAAAGATATCCTTTTGGGCTTCAGAGGACTTTGGATTCAGTTTTATCACACTTCTCATCTCAGGATCTCAGAGTGTTTTGTAATTATACCTAAATAAATCTTTACCGTGTCTCATTCTCCTGTGAGTAACAATTCAGTTCTCCAGAGGGGAGGGTAGACTTTGGAGGCAGAGAATAAGAGAGGAATGCAAAGCTGGCCGGACTCCTCTCTAGTGGGTGCATGTGCTATATCTCATTTCTGTTTGCTTTGCTTTTGTTTTCAGACTGAGGAGGAGGGATGTTCCAGACATCTGAGGTTCACTTTTCTCACCTCCATCAAAACAAAAGAAATACACCCCCCAAGTTTTAAATGCAAGGAAAAAACAGTCGCAAACCTGCAGCATTTTCTTCAGATCCCAGAAATCTGCAAGTACTGTGGATTTACAAATCCTTGAAATACTCTCTTGTTAGACCAGGTAGGCTATCAATGCCTGCTGTGTGCACTCCTGGCATGTATCTCTGTCTTACAGTTGGGAATCTGAAAGCTCTTCGGTCCTCCCAGGGAATTTTCCAGATTATCTATTCTGTTATTTCCAGTAACTGTTAGTTTGTTTATTTGACTTGGGGATTAACTCAATTCTTTCTCTTCCTACTTTTCTTACAGTCCAGAAATATCTGCATCATGAGTGTGTTCCCAGTCCTTAGCCTGTTCATTCTGGGGGTTAAATCATCCGTGTCATTCTATAAGAGTTTCAGTCCTTCTCAGTTTTTCCTTTTGTCTCCATACAGCTGCACCAGCCACAAGCATCGCCTGATTAAGACCATTCAACCCCCCTTTTTTAAATTCAACAGCAGTCCGGGTGCTCTTTGGAGTGGTGAATTCTGCTGGCTGACACCACTCCAGAGGAAGAAGAAATTCTTCTCTTGGCCAAGTACTTGCTTATTCTTTTAACATAGGCTCATGTAAAGAGGAAGGACTGACATTGTTTTTGTCACAGTTTTGCCCGATTTGGTAGGATACAGAGACTTTTGTCAGCACAGAGCCCTGGCTGTGCTAGGCACTGGATACCTATGTATGTCTGAGGACAAGTCCCAGCCTTGAAAATCTCACCCTTTTTAAAACTGAAACCACAGAAGATGTGGGAAAATGTTTCTGTAAACAAACGGGGTGAGTATCATTGTGCTTAAGCTCAATTTCTTCCTTCAGCTCATTGAAAAGCACCCCTGGCAGGGGTCAGGAGGGGAGGGCAGCTCAGGTTTCTCCAGTTTTCCGTGGTGGTTTGGTGCAGAGGAGGGGATGGAGCAGGATGTAGGAGATGCTCCATGGGACCCTTTCTGCTGATGTGCCTGTCACCTGCAATGTGGCATGGTGGCTTTTCCCCACCCAGTACCCCTTCCCCTCATCACCCCCTTGTGTGTAGGGTCATGGAGGGAAGGAGAAGTCCTGGTGCTCCCTGGATTTGTAGGGGAATGGAGAGGAGCTGATCTCTGTGAGTCTCACATGCACAGTGTGCCAGTGATGGGCATATCGAGGGCAGGGGCTGTCTGTCTTGATGGACACACCTCTGATTTTTGGGCCTCTGGCACAGAGGGGTCAAATGGCTGGCCTCTTACTGCCCCTAGAGAGGACAAAAATCGTTTGGGCCCATCACTGAGTCAGTGAGTGCATTCACTCACAAAGGAGTAGGAAAAGTTTTGGGGCATCCCAATATAAAGGAAAGAAAGACCATGGAGGACTGATGGAGAGAGCTTTATGTGCAAAATCTTGTTAGTGGTGAAGGAGGAACACACAAGCCAAGGGTTTTTTTAGTCTAATTAAAATCTTACCCTGTTAACTAATACACAACACACAGTTAATTAGTTGTACTACAGTGGCAATACACAAATATTCACACTCCAAATTATCTAATTAATATAAAATAGGCTCTGGCTGGCTCTTCCACCAGGGTGAATGGTTTATCACCCTGAAATCTTTAGTATCATCTTGTGCCTGTACTTCACTGAACTGCATCTCATGTCCCCGCTCTGGAGGCTACTGCTGTCCTCCTGCACCATTACACCAGGGCTATAAATATGTCAGAATACACAGAGTATCAGCTTGTTGCTGCTATCTGTATAAAAATTACTGTGCCATATGGCTATAGCGTATGATTCCGCCGTGTGATTTTGCTCAGCTCTAGAACTAAGGGAAAATTAAGTTCAGCTAAACAAGCTGATGGTAGGATAGCCCTGAAGGCACAGTGCTCTCAGAGACCTCTCAATCATCCAGCTCTGGCAAAAGGCAGTGACCTCCAAACAGGAGTTTTCCCAAGTACTTCTTCCATGCCCCAGCCATTTCTGTTGAAGAAAGCAGAAGGTGTGCTGTGGTAGGTGACTTCTCCTTTTCCCCAGAATATCTGAGCAAATAGTTGTGACCACCTCAGTATGAAATCCATCACTGGCCGACTAATGATCATGATAACCATAGGGTTTAGCCTCCCTTTTAATTATTGTTAGCTGTACTAACAATACTTACTCGTAACAAGCTCAGGGAAGGCCCTCTTTGATTTGGTAGCCTGTGTGTTTCAAATGCTGATATTGCCATGGGGACTGGGGTGCCTTAAGGCAAAATCAAGTAATGCAGCTGTAGACCTGCCACATCTGTCATAGACTGAAGCCATTATGAACTTGGACATTACATGTGTTTATCTGAAAACTGTATGGAAATTAATCTCTCTCATGGGTACCTTCTGTAGGAAAGAAGAAGCTTGTTGAGTCTGATTGAGTTTGTGGTTACACCCACATCCTCAACCATGCCACAACATTCTCAGTCACAGCTGCCAGGACCCCACCTGTGACTGACTCTGTGTGAAGTCAAATTCAGAGACATTGTCCCATTTTTGTACAAGGCACTGTAATGATCAGTGCACCAAGCTGGGTCCCACTAGGGCTCTGCTTCCATGGTCATTGGATGCAACTTCCCAGCATAATGGAGTGTGCTGTGATCAGAAATAATGATTCATGTTCTTCCACCCAAAACTTATGAGATTCATGCAAAATGTGCTTAAAACTATGCGAATGCACACACACAGAGTTCTTTTATATGTTTTTAGTGTTATTTCCATTTCTGATCTCTCAGAATCTTTCAAATTCTCCAATTTTAGGCTGTAATAAAAAACATAATCCAAGTTTCAGGATATAACTGTGAGGTTCTTCAGTGTTAGCTGAGCTTTGGCTGTCCCCTCTGTACAATGAAGGCTGTCTCTTCAGATTCATTAATGCTGGTAGGCAATCCTGAGGTCTGTGGCAAGAACTGTGTAACCAAAAAATTGATATCAGCATTATTAATTAGTTCCCTCAGCTAATGAAATAATTATTCAGTCAAAACTAAGCAAGTATATGCAAATGCAGGATTTCAGATGACTAACACATTCTCTAATCAGCTTGGACAGTTGAACAAGGCCCTTCTGTCTTTAAAAACAGGACCCAAGACAACTGTTTTCAAAAATAAAGTTCATCACAATTAACAATAAAAAACAGTTTACGAAGTAATTCTGTCCAATCCAATTATTTTATTGCTGTGGTAATGATATTTGATATATTTCTCAGCTTAACTCCATCTTGTGGATGCCTCAAATCTTTGTCATTTGTTACAAGAAGAAAGCCTCTCCCTCTGACATTTCTGCTAGGAAATATGAAATCTATATAAATAGGTAATCAAATCCAAATAAAAAAATCAGCGTCTTTTTTATCATCACCTCGTGATTATTAAAGAAATGTATTCATCTTAGATGCTTGACTCAAAAACTCTAAAGGTTTTAAGGTGAGCCATATGGTTAAGACTGTTCCCCCTCCAACAAAGAAATATAGCTCAAAACCCTAGAAGAGAAATGAAAAAACAGAAATTTCTATAAATTCTGGCCAAACAAATTATTTTTTTTCTAGTCATTACATATATATTTTTTGTGCCTGCCCTCCTTCTTTTCTTATGAATATGAGATACAAGGAAAAAGAAATATATGAGGTTTGATGCTCCATCTCTATATCAATAAACATCCAATTGGAATAAAACACACCTGTCATGCTTCCCTATAAAAAGCACAGCATGGATATAAAATGAGTGATTGTCTGTGTCTTGTTTCTATTTTGTAAAATAGGAACATGGAAGCATCAAAATGCATAAGAACATTTCAGTTTGCTTTGTAACCTGCAGTTTATTTGCTTAAATTCAATTAGAGTCTCATTCATCAAACACAGTGCAGCTCTTGAGAGGTGACAGATCAAACTCCAGCAACCACAAACATGCTGAGCTTTGCCCAAATTATGGCAAAAGTGTCTTGAGCCTCAGGTTTCTTTCAGGAGAGAGTCTTTGACTTCCAAATCCAAGTGTCAGCCAACCAGCTCTCAGTACAGAGATTAAGTAATGCACAAATTGAGGGTTTGGGTCTGATTCTGTTCCTTCTGAAATAAATGGCAACACTCCCCATGGCTCCAGAGGGAGAAAAGTCCTCGGCATTGCTTCGCTGGCTGATTGCAATCCACACAGGATCGTGCAGAAAGAACTGCCAGATAATTCATAACGTCACGGAGCCCTTGTCTTACTGCAAGGCTTTTTATCATCACATATTCTGCTTCAGCCCTACTCATAAATTACATGGTTTGTAATTGATGCATTAGTAGTTGGAACAGCTGGATGGCAAGTTTGTAACTCATCAGTGGAGGCAGCTTCAGGCTGAAGAGTTTTGTGCTCAGGATGAAGAGTTCGTTCATTTATCTCAGTCAGCTCAGGCAAATAATCTCCCTCACGGCTGTAACAATAATTAGGAACAAGGAATAAAAATCTGTAAACCCCTTGCAGCTAGACCAAGGGACAAATATGGAAGGTGTACATTTACTGATGCAAACTCCAAATAATGTAAAAGGGAGACCAGAGCACCCAGGAGATGCAACTCCGTGTCCTCTGACTTGGGAATGCAGGCACCACAGGGACCATGAGCAAACAGATGAGTGTTTTGTTTCTTTAACAACACCAAACTTTTCTGCTGTACTGAGTGGTGCCTCATTATAACTTGGGCAGAGTGACTGATGACGGCTCTTTGAGGCAGTTTTATCTGCCACAGTCACTGGGAGCCTCCGTGGAGTTCCATGCCATGGCTGCACTCTGACAGACACCTCACTCTCACCTGATATATTCTCTGCCATATCCCCGAGCTCTTCTGAAGAGTCATTTCTTGCATGGAAATGAGACTTCTGGGAATTCTTTGTGCTGCTTTGGCTCCATATCTGGGATAGAGTGTATGAGTCAGCCAGGGGAAGCCCAGACATTTTCCCTCTGGTTCAGAACTGAGTCTGGAGTTCAGTTTCTGCGAGGAGAGGATTAGAGACACACTGAGTTCCTCCTTCTTTTTCACAGTTAGATTGTGGGTAGCTCTCTGCTCTGCTTTACTTCATTTGCCTGAACCAACCTTCCTTAGAAAGGTGATTCAAGAAACTGCAAGTAGTTTCTGTAATATCCTATTAATCAACTGGAGCATGAGCTTTTCAATAAAGGAATAAACTAATGAGGAAAGATGAGGTCTTTTAATAATCTTTTTATATTCCTTTTTTTTCTTCTGGGCAGGGGAATCAAACCCAAACACATTAGAAGGTTTGTCCAAAGGTAATTTTTGGGTAGCAGACCCCAGCTTCTTAATTAATGTAGAAGTTTGTAGAATGTCCTGAACATGTTTAGACCTCACAAATTTTGTGGTCATTATGTTATTCATAGATTTGCTACTCAAATAGTAAATCTGAATTTAGAACAATTAAACACATCCACCTAGTGTCTTCTAAAAATGGTCTAAATATATATATATATATATATANAAAATGTATAATTTTATATAAAATTAAATTTAAAATATTAAATATATTATATTATATTTATTTATGTATAAATCTATAATTTTACTTAAGGAGCAAATAAATATTTTCTGTATTTGCAATTTTTTTTTTTTTTGTTTNACCCACCCAAAAGAAACTCCCAATCAAACTACAAATTACTTTGGGACTAGAAGAATCTCTATGGTTATTCTTCAAATCCTCTTACCTGGATAGTTTTATAGATAGTACCGTGTTTAGCCATGATGCAAAATGTATAATTTTATATAAAATTAAATTTAAAATATTAAATATATTATATTATATTTATTTATGTATAAATCTATAATTTTACTTAAGGAGCAAATAAATATTTTCTGTATTTGCAATTTTTTTTTTTTTGTTTCTCGTAGNTTTCTCGTAGCATTAAGAATGGAGTAGCATGGACCAAAAGACAGTCTCTTCTGTTTCTCTCATTTGCTGTGAATTCTTCTGGGTTTATCTTGCATTTTTATGACCTAAACCAGGAACAATTCTGCTGTTTCTCACTGAGCTGCACGTGCCTTAAAATCAATAGAAGAATCAGGCTTGCTCTGTATATTTTTCTTCTGAAAACTCTATGGATACAGGCGGTGTCTGCTTTCAACGAGAGTGGAAATTCCGGTATCAGCAGCTAATCTTAAATCCCTGGGCTTGCTGCAGCTAATACTGTACAAATGGAAGCCTTGCCCGTCTGCTTTCAGCAGAGGCTGGGCAGAGGTGCTCCCCGGGAAGCTGCAGGTTTGCTCCCCACACTGCGCCTTCCACGGCTGGGGCCGTGGAGCCTGGCCACGTTCCAGGCAGGAAAGGGGCTTGTCGGCAAACAGGCTCTGATGGACCTGCCAGAGCCTTGTGCAAGCCGTTCGTGGCGTGTAAACCATCCTGCAGGTTCCCAGCCCAGAAAGTACCTTCAGGCTGGTCTCCGACAGAAGGAAATTCCTTGGCATACTTTGTCTTTTCCCCAAACAGACAAACATTGATGAAATGCCTTCTTCATCCCCTGTGTTACAGTCTTCTGGCCTCCTTTCAGCTGCAATATTAACTTCATACTCATATAAAATAGTTTTACAAATGTCCATACCTGCTGTACACATCTCAAAGAAAAGTCATAGAGAACAGAAATAGAATTTATTCTTCCCCAAATCCTTCTCTCTCCCATTTATCCTTCTGGTTTCCCTTCTCTCATTCTCACATCCCGCTTCCTTTCCTCTTTATTGTCTCTGTTGCTTTAAGATGTTTTCTTTCCAAGTGAAACCAAACAAAATTATCGGCCCACAGTGGTCTTCTGCATTTGTGTTCTGTCCTTTGTTAAGGGGAATTGGAGCAGGGGGTGGGCTTGGGCTGCTATCCAGGAAAAAAGGGGGAAGAGAGGCACTGTTTATTGCTGCCAAGGACTGAAGCAGTCCACAGCCTTTTCTTTAAGAGAATCTCTCGTATTCCTTTCTACCTCTCATGGGGTGAGCACTTTTAAGTATCAATTACTGTTATTATTTACCTAGGGAGTGTGTGTATGGCATCTGGCATGGATAGCTTGGAAATGTCAGTGTTCCTGTGAGTTTCATTCACAGGAGTTACCTAGGTAGCCTCTCCATAATCTGATTCTGTAAGATTTGAAGGTTTGTTGGAAACAAACTAGGGAAGTGTATGGTATCTGCACATTTCAGTGCTTGTTTGGGTACATAGACGTGGATTTATTTCACATTTTTTGTGCTTTCCTGTTTTGTGGAAGACTTTCTGGACCAGAAAAATAGCAAAGACAGAACTGGTAGAAGATGCAGCACGAAAGGGGCTCTGCCAACTCCGAGCCAGGAAGGGGAAGTTGGCTGAACTGCTTTTCTTTCTTTCTCTCTCTCTCTCTCTCTCTCTCTTTTTTCTTTTAAGCAGGGTTAAGGTGAACTCCTAAGCAATTGTGGAGTGAGGCCCCACCTCTCCCAGCCTGATCTGCAGGCTCGGGTTACTCTCCTGTCTGGTTCTCGGGAGCCCACAGTGAGCTTCACGCCTGCCTGCTGCCCCTGTCTTCAGCCCGAACCTGCCAGAGCCTGGTAAAATAACACCGTTTGTCGAGTTCAGACCTTATTTTGGGAAGATTTGCTGGCAAACACCAAGTCAAGGATGGAATAGCACCACTTGAGATTCAGCAACCAAACTGCTGCAAACAGTAGCTGAGCAATATCGTCCTTTCCTTTTTTTTTTTTTTTTCCCTTTTTTCCAAAATTGTGAAAATCCGTGTCCTCCCTGGAGGAGCCGTCAGGGGCAGGACTCTGGCAGTGATGGCTCTGACTTCACCTGCTTCTGCAAATGAGTCACGGAGTGTTATAAAAAGCAAGGACCTGCCAAGTCTCATTTCTTGGAACTGAGTGGAAATTTCAGCAAGCAGCTGCTCCTTCATTAGTTTATACTTTTCCTCTGCAGGTTTCTTGGAGAAGCCCTGGAGTCACACAAACTCTGTAGCGTAAAGGACCTGTTGCTCCGTTTGGATAACCGTGGCTCAGTGGAAAGAGCTGTTTGGTCCAGATATGATTCTGATCCTCGTAAGGGATCTTCGTCAAGCCTGGAAGGAGGGTCGGGAACGTAATTAAGCAGGTGTGTAAGTCTTTCCGGATTGGCAATTGAATCCTATCAAAAATAAGGAACAGAACTTCTAAAATCAGAGTAGCTCTCCTGTACACCACCTGACTAGAGATTCTTTTCATATGTCTGATGCTGTCAAAAGATTTATGCTTTCTAGCTTTTCTCGGGAGTCACATAAGGCAAAAACTTAATTGAAAGAGAAATCAGTGAAAACAGATTCTCGTGGAACAGCCCGGTTTTAGGAGGGGAAGTGGCTCATTGTAGCAGTCCCGACTGTGCTAACAGTGTAGCGTGAGGACTTTGGCTACCTGCAAGCGTGCCGATAGGGACCATTCCCCCCGCGCCGAGTGAAAGCCACGTGTAAGTTGTCAGAGTGGGGAGGAATGTGGTGCCAGATGGAAACAACATAAACAGCTGGGAGATTTCATCCGGGATTTCAAGCGAAGACGGGAGACTTTTGTTCTCGTAGCCCAGTCGTTGCAAAGGTGGTTTAGCTACACCTACTTCTTCGGGGGAGGATGTTGCTTTGGAGCCGTGGTAGGTTTTTTGTGTGGCCTTTTATTTAATTTTGGGGGTTTTTTTTTGTAAACGCTGACGATGACTTTAATCTCCCACGTTTCAGCCCTGCTCCGGGGCGCTGCTCTCAGCACCTTTGCATGGCGTGAGCGCCCGGTGAGCCGTGCAGGGAGCGGGAGGAAGGAGGCGGCCCC
>VWZW01003862.1:2084731-2313717 GCA_013397115.1 Edolisoma coerulescens
CGACCCCAAAAGCCGCCCGGGCAGCCGCCACACGGCGGATTGCGGGGCGCTGCCCCGGGCCTGTCCCCGGTCCCGCGGGCGCTGCCGCCGCCGCCCCGCGCTCGGACAGGGGGGCTGAGAAGTCCCTCCCGGGCCCCCCGGGCTGAGCGCGGCTCGGCCGCCGGGGACGGCGCTCGCTGCTGCAGGCGTCCCCCCGCCTGGCTTTACACCCACGAAGCCCTCCGTGTGTGTGTGTCTGTGTCTGTGTCTGTGTAGGTGTGCGTGTGCTCTCCTCCCCCCGCTGCGGTACCGCCACACCTGCTCGCACCTTGCCCGCCGGGCTCCCAGCGGGGGCGGCGGGCTGGGCATCCCCGCCGCTGCCCGCGGAGGGCACCATCCGTGCGGCTGCCCTCCTCCTCCTGCCTCACCTTCTACCAGGTGACTCGTCTTTCAGTCCTTACTGTGGTGTTTTTTCCCCGCTGGTTCAGCTGGCTTTTCCATCTCTATTGCTGGTAGCGGGTAAAGGGTAGCTGTCGGGTGGGATAATCCTGTTGCATGCCCGCGTTTGTTTGAGGCTCTCCCCTGCTGTCTTTCATCTCCTGCGCTGTTCAGCCCTTTCATTCTCTCTGGTAACTTTCCCTGGCGTTTTTGCCCCTCTCATCGCCATGTCACGCACTGCCTTACGCATTGCCAGTGTGCAAGTGACCTGGGCACGCCTTGGAAAACAGGTTCGTGACATTTTGAGGAATAACCTAGGGTGCTCCTGCCCCCCTGTAACCTCGGTAGAGCTGCATTGTATCCACGAAAAGCGAGATGTTGCAGCTTCCACTAAACCATAGTTTCAAGCCAGCGAGTAGCAGGCAATAGAAGAAAGGGTGGAACAGGTTTTTCTCACGGATGTTGTTTGAGAACCAATCCTCCCACTCAGAAATCGTGCTTTGCCTTGGTTCATGAATCTTGTACCCTCCAGAGTGGTGTGACCTTTGGTGGAGTCTGCTTTGTTTACTTGAGGTGCAAGTACCGAAGGTAAAAGTATTGCTCCTCTGCATTGTGTCTGCTGAAATATTAACCAAACGATGGATCTCGCATGCCTTTGCAGCATAGATCATACTCTAATTACACCTCTCCTTCATCATCAGAAATGTGGTCCTCCTCCCTTCCTATTGACCATCTTTCTTCTCGTTTGTGATTGTGCAATGTCTGTGTGTCAGCTACAAAATTTGCTTACATGGGAGAACCTAAAAATGACCATTTTTGTTGCTAGCAACTGGAAATACTTAATCAGCATTTTGTGGCCGGTCTCCTTTCCTTGGAATACCCATGGAAACGTTTCAACCCCTGCTCTCTGAGGAGAAGAAACCTCTCCTAGGCCAGGCTTGCTTGAGCTGGTGGTTTTCTCTCAGCGAGGGAGAGGTAGGGACTGCACAGGGCTTACGGAGTTTCCAAGGCATAAGGGAGACGCCCCATATCTCCTCTTGATTCACAGTTCACGGGGAGTGTAGCATGATTAGCACACAGGTATGGTCAGGTAACGAGATACTGTGCTCAAGGCTCCACGGGAGCAGCTTGTGGCTGCTGCTTGCTTTTACTGGGGGGGCTGTGGAAGTGGAATTGGCTTTGGAGTTGAGTTGTCCAGCTGGCTTGTGCTGCCACACACTCATAGAGGCTGCAGTGCTGAGTTATGCCTTCTCGTAGCTCCGAATGTGTGTTTCTGAGTGATTCTGTCATTCTGAAAGCAGACAAAGCATCCCATTAGATTTATTTGGAGGGAGGTAACACCCTGCGAGCGGCAACACCCAGCAATGATTAGGTGCTAGTTATATACAGCAGTAATAGAGAGGGCAAGATTAATCTGAAGTTACTTACTTCTGCTGTGAAATGCACAGATGGAAAAAAGTACTGAGGTTTTCCACTTGGTGACAACTAAGTTCTTGAAATATGGTTGATTTTTTTCTATCCATAGTCCAGCTGTAAATGGCAAATCAGTCACATTAACTACTGCATTTTTTCCCCTGCGGGTGACAGCTTATTAAAATCTAACATCTGAAGTCAAATAATTGAAGCCCCAAGGGTCAAAATAGATGAAATATATAAGAACTCTTCAGTTACTGTGGGGAGATAAGAGAAGACTTGAAGTCCACATGACAAAGATTGTGCTAAAAAAGCACTTGCTAACTTTGGTTTCAGTGTCTACCACTTGTTGCTCTTATATTCCTGGTTAGAATTCCTGCATCTCTTCTCATACAGTGAATGACTGGTCAATGGCACAAGATTTTTTCAACAGCACAGCTTTTGGCTATGCCAGACAGAAAAAGGAGGCCCTTTGGTCTGTGACCCCTCCAGACTTCTCTCTCTGCTCTGGGACTGGTGGCCAGAAGGAAAAGATATTTAACACCTTGGAGCTGTGTTGCTTATGGTGCAGCATTTGTGCCCTGATCCTTGTATGTCCATTCAAAGTATATTTTTCAATGTGAAGAATCAATTTATAAGAGGCTCATTTCTTGTTTTCAGTGCTAGTTCTCTAGTTTTTCCACTAATAAATGCTTCACATTGCCAGAAAACAGAATTCCTGCTTTTGGGGGGTGCTGTAACTGGTGCCATTTTATCTTAACTCCAGAGCTGGACTCTGATTCGTCCACCAATTTATTCATCCAAAACAATGACATTCTGTTTTGTACAGCTTTTGATTTAACTCTGATACCTAGGATTTTCGGTTTTCCACCCTGAATTCCAAGTTGGATGATGGCTGTCATCTGAACTTTGTTTTGCCATGAACTTCAGCTGTTAGTCCTGAGAGACCACTGCATTTCTCCCTGTTGTGCCCATAGAGGAATTTAGGTATAAAGTCATTGACAGTTTCATCTAAGTCAGTGAGACTGTTTTGGGTGTGTGGAGAAAACATGTGCAAAACTGTTTATAAAACAATGCTCTGCAGTCTGAGAATGTTAAGACAAGGTGTCTTTTATAGCTATTGGTACTTGGAGATCCTGTGTAATTCTGCTTGTTCCCTGGCACGGTTAGCCACAGCCTTCTTGGAAAGACCAGGATGATGTGGGAAGAAGCAACCTCCTCATCTGTTTTGTGAGGAGGGACTCTTTCTTTCTTTCTTTTCCTTCTAATTTTGTTACATTGACACTGGGGGATAAAAAATGAATCACAAATGGAAATGTTGTTAGCATTAGCTTTTTAAGATCTGTTTCATTTTAGCTGTGGCCATGAGCCTGCAATCACTAACACGTGCCTTTGATTGTAACGTCAGTTCTAGTAACATTTTTAAATATTAGCCAACTCAGGGCCTTGAATTGCTACTAGTTGAGCGCTTCCAGTCCTTTCTTCCCTTCCCTCTCGATGCCACTGCCTCGGTAATTAAAGTTAGGCATGCTGTGAATCTCCACAGGGTTAAGATCTGACATGGAAATAGCAAATTGCAAATTACTTTCTTTGCATTTATTACCTTTGTCTTTTTATGAATAGACTCCGGCAACCTTGTGCATCCTGAATAGACAAAGTTAGCAGATGCCTCTAGCCTCAAAGGTGCAGAGTTAGTATTTTCCAGGAAGTTATCCATTTCTGGGGGATTTTCTGTTGTGGAGTTTTCTGATGCGTGACAGGCATCTTCATTACTGTGGTGGTGTGACAGGGGATTCTGCTTGCCTTTGTTCCCAAAGCCTTGCTCATGTTGTCATTTTGACCAACCGTGGAAATTGCTAGGTTCTCTATAGAGCTGCAGAGGAAAAAAAATGCCAAAAAACCCCAGTATAAACATAAAAATGATGAGCTCTTTCTTCTGGAATACTGTGAAAACTTTGAGTGTTTCAACAGAATATTTAGTAAAAATTAATAATTTTAAGAATGGTATCTGTTGAGTGAAGGTAGGTGTTATGAATGTCCAGTAACTTAAAAAAGGTTTCATACAGATAATGTGGTTGTTTGGGGTTTTTTTGGTCTTTTTGTAGTTTTGTTTCGTTATTGATTTTATTTTGGTTTGGTTTTTTGTTTGTTTTCTTTTTCTATTCAAGAATGCATTGGTTTTACATGAGATAAAAGGATTTGTCTTTGAATACTCCAAAATGTTACATTTTATGGATTTTCTGGATTTTATAGATTACCCCTGCAGGTAAGGGAACACCTGATTTCTTTCAAGCTTTCCCTGAGTGCAGGGGAGCCGTGTTCAGCTGACTTAATTGTGAAGCTGCCACAGCTGGTTCTTGGGGCTGGAGTTTGCTGTAGCTGCTGGGTGCTTCAGACCAAATCTACTGCAAGAGTTTCTCTTATTGTCCATAGCTCAGGAATGTTTGTAACTGGGAAATAAAGAAGTGACTCCTCGGGGATTTGTATTTGTTACTTTGATTTCTGCTCCTGCATGTAAAAAGCATTTTTAAAGACTTGACCAAGTAGAAAATCAGACATGAGGCTTGCTGCTTCTCCCATCAGTACTCCCTTCTCCTCCCCCTCACCTTCCAGAAATTGCCTTGAGTGCAAAGAGAAGCTGGGGGTGAGACGTTGGCAGTACCTGCTTGTTGTTCATTAGATAGGCCCATTAGGGAATGGGATTTAACACCCCCTCCCCAAAACATCTGCATAAAACTTGTTCTAAAAAACATGAGAAATACACGAGCTCACAAAGTTCATTTTCTCCTCAGTACTTGCAGGCACCTGGTGAGAAATAAGATTATCCCAATTTTATCAATGTTTTGACTTTAGGTAGACTTTGATGTTGCTGCGATTTGTTCCGTTAGAGGTCCTAGTGAATTGTCTTTCACCTGGAATGTGAACTTTGGTTAATGAGCGTGTTCTTTCATTCTGGGGTGGTTGAGAGGGCTTAATTCATCCCTTTGAATGCTCCTTTCATGAAAACTGAGGACTTTGCTCTTCCTTCTAATGTACTCTTCCTTCTTCCGGTGCCACTGATCTTTTTATTTGTTTCCACAGTGCGTCTGAGGTGTAGTCTTCTCTATTTCCTGAGACTCTTTGTTTCCATTTGAAGTAATTAGCCTGGAGAGAGCTTTTTTCCCTACTCTACAAAGGATTAGAAAGACACTCGGTGTTCCTGGGTGTTAGGTACCTGGTTAATGCAGGGATTTGCTATGAGTTCAGTGCCTGTAAGAATCCCAATGTACATCATAAAAATATTTTTAAGTGCGCAGTTCTATTACTCAGAGCATGTGAATGTGAGACCTTTGTACAAAGAATGAGACATTTGTCTTGTACATTGTCTTATGCAGTCAGATACACGGAGAACTCAATGATCTAGCAAGGATAATGCAAGGAAATCGAGTTACATCATGAGGAGTTTGTGATGTCATGTGGCAATAAAATCTAGTTTGATGATCTTCTGTGCCATTTTAAAAATGGCATGGAAAAGTCAACCATTTATATTTGTGCCTCTGAAGTAATTTTCAGCTTTGCACAACATGTCTTGAGAAGCCAGTGAGTGCATTGTACTGCCTTCAGCTGGAGAGAAAAATATACATCCGTGTCTCACATCCAGAATTGGGTGGCAGGCTGTGCATTAAATACACGTGTTTTCTTCTTTCCCTTCAATGTCATCTCAGACTCGCTTTTCTCAAAGTGGAATTACTTATTCTCTGCTCCACTTCCAGCATTATTTATTGCTTTGCAATTCTTCCTGTGCTCTCGCAACCCTTAGTGTAATGTTTCATCTTTCTGTTTCCTTCTCTTCCTGTATTCAAGGATAAAGGCTTGTCCAGGGCAGAGGGCTGGGAGGTAGAGAATGGGATCTGTTTCTGGTTTAGCAGCAAACTTCGTTAAGGCTAATAAATCCGGGCTAACTGGTAATTAGCCTCTTGGTGCTATCTCACACGGAGAGGGCAGGACGGCGCAAGGAATCTGGACTTTGTACCTTCCTGTCTCTTAGGTAAGTCACCCCTGGGCGACGAATGTCCCGCCTCTGCCAGGAAACAGACACAGCTTCGCCACTGCAGCCACAGTGTCCCTTCTCGTGGTTGCTTCTGTGCTGAAGTACTGCTGCCCTGTGGGCCTTGCCCTCAGCTTTGGTCTCACCTCTCCCTGCTCAGCCTGGCCCCTGCGTGAGCTCTTCATGTTTTCCTTCCTTCTCCACTTGCCTGAGCCGTGTTTCTTCACCATCTTCCATATTCTGGTCCATCCTCCTCTTGAGTCTTGATATAACTTAAGTCTCCTGTTGTTTATTTTTTTTTCTTCTGTTTCTTTATTTAACCCCTAAGTTTTCTCTTTTAGTTTTACATCACTCTTTAATTGCACATAGTGCTCCGTGTTCAGCTTCATGACACTTCTTGCAGTAAAACTTTTGCATACTCAAATCCCAATTCTTTTTCTCCGTTTGTGTCATTAGTCTTTATTCCAATGTCTTCTCAAAGGCATTTCAGATCCACTGTTCTCAGTGGGAAATGTTTGTATGTGAAATTATATGGGTAGTCAAGTCTTTGTGGGCTAAGTCATGTCTTCCCTACAATGCTGTGTACTTTATCAAGGCAATAATTTTAAGCTCTCATCATGCAGTTCTAGAGCTCAAGACCTGACTGGGAGGTGTTGGAGTGTGTGTAGGCATTTGTTTTCCCTATGTGAGTGAGGTGTCTAATACACATCAAAAAAGTCTGTTCAATGAATAGTCTTACTGAATATGAATGTAGGATATTCTCAGAAGTGCCTTCGGTACGTGCTGGAATTACTTCTTTTCTACTTAGAATTTACAGGTTTTCTCCCATTTTATTTGAAAGCTAAATGCTGGCATGCAAGAAAAAGAAGGGTTCATATGTTCCTTAAACAGTGACAGAGCAGAATCCTGCCCTGGGGGAGAAGCAAGTAGCTGTTGAGGCTGAGTTTTGGTGGTGACCAGTTGGAATCACAATTTGGTGCAGTTTATCAAAGGTTTGACTTCTCCAGGCTGAGGGTTTGGCTGATGGAATGGTCCTACTGGCCTGTGCAGTCCAGGGTTTTGTGCTCCACAGTGGCAAGTGGCTTAGGGCAGCTGGCAGCAGGGAGCTGTGTCTTCCCAGGGACAGCGCTGATGTTTTTGGAGGAGGTGGATGCTTAGAGCATGAGAGTTTATGTCCCATTGGGTTCTTTGATTATTTTAAGCTGTCCTTTTATAACTCTGAAAGTTACTGTCCAGACATCTCCGTTCCCTTTTTTAAAAATAATCTAAAAATCTCGATTTTGGAAACAGCTGTTTTATCTCTGTCTCAGTTTTCCTATTTATAAACAAAAAACGTATCCGACTCTCAGGAGTTTTGTGCGGCTTAATTAACAAATATTTATACAGGCTTTTGAAGATATAAAGCATCATATAAATGCTAAGTAGTGTTATTATTACCACCAGCTGCTTTGTTGTAATTTAAGTAATAAAAGTTTCAGTGCTGGTGGTTGTACTGCTGTTGTCTAAATACAGTTTTTGCGAACTCCAGAGACATTGAGGGTGCTGGCAAAGTGATGGTGTAGACCATACTGAAATACAACGTGTGGAACAGCTTTGAAATCTTTGTGAAGGACTTAAAAAAAAATTTAAATAATAATAAAGTAGAAGTCCCTAACTGGAAAATAAACCCTCTTCTGCAGTATGCCCGTGTTTAGAGGTCCCAGGACTAACTGGGGGCTGTCGGTGCTGTGCAGGGTCTCCCTGATTAGCAATGAGCTGGCAGCATTTGCATTCATGGTGCTGGCTTATAAAAGAAGGGATCCTGTAGGCATGATTGATAATTGGTAGTATAGGAAAAGCAACATGGTGTAAATCACAATTAGCCTTTACGTTTTGGGGTTTTTTTTTTAAGGTCTACTTTTGTAAAACATTCATGACTTAAAGCTGTGCTATTTTTATGAATGTTCTTGTGCTTATCTCACATAACCAGCTTGTTAAAAGCGGATATGAACACTTTTTAAGCCTCTGGCTTATAAATTGTGAGAAAGAGAAAAGAAGATTGATTCCAACAGGCTTGAAGGTAGATTCATTTCTCTTCTAGTTAGCAAAATGAGAGAGGGGGAAGAATTCAACTGCAGACTTAGTGAGCCAATCAGTTTCAGCCAGGTTGAAAACCATTAGATTTAGCTCTAATGTACAATTTAATTGTAGAAGTCTAACTTAAAAGAAAATAAATTCAGGGGAATTCTGTTTTTGCAAATTGATGATAATATCTCTAAGTTATTTCTGCCTGAAGTAGTAAGAGTGTGGAAAAAATAAAGTAATAACAAAGGAGCACTGAGGGGGAACAATTGTTTTGCAAACGTCTCCTGAGGTTCAGAGGGGGTTGCTTGGTTGCATTAAAAGAAGAATATTGTGCTGCTTGAATGTTGGAGAGGATCGATAAAAACTGTGGTTTGAAGAAAATGTCTCTGTTCTTTTTACTGTAAACATCTGAGATAAGATGGAAAAGTTTGGAAGAATGCAACGTCTTCTGGGAGTTCTTCCAGCATTCTTAATTGTTTGTTGTGAGATCTTGGTTTGAACTTTGGCAGATATTTCTGGTGGGTTTTAGGGTATTCTAATTTATTAAGTTGGGCTGTCAAACTACCTATAGCAAGTGATCTGTCTCTAATCACATTTTAATATTTAGTAAAATGAAGGTTTTAGTTGTAAAGGATGTGTCCTAACAGCTTCTGGATCAGTTCCATTTATGAAGACCTGAGTTACTCAAAGGGTTAGAGAGATCACACAAATCTGGATCATGGGTGTCATGATTTCATAGCGGCTGTACTGCAGGGACTTTGAAAACAGAGAGGATGCAAAGCAGGGAACTTACTCAGTCCTTCATGATTATGTGTAAGCAAATTTTCAGACAACTTTGAACATTACTAAACATCAAGAAGAAAAGGCCCCAGCTTTTCTTGGTTTGTTTTTTTTTTTTTCAGTTTTAGGCAAATCTTACTTTAAAAACAACCATAAAATGCACAACCACAAAGTTGTTCTGCATAGAAATAGAGGCACTTTAAACACACAGAGGCAGGCAATATAACCCTGAGGCACATATGGAGACAACCCAAGTGCTGAATGGTAGGTTCGGAAAAGGTTACTGCTCAAAATATTTTCAGTAGCCAAGTGGAAGACAATTCATAGCATTGTATTAGAGCTGTTCTCTCTTCGTTGTGTGAGACTGGTGACACCTCACTGTGAATAAAAGTCTGGGGATTTTTGACAGCTGTGGGAAAGAGCAACTATTTTATGCTCCCTGTATACAGTGGTAGAACAATTAGACAGGAATTTATTTTTCTGTTATCCCAGACTATAACATATAAGTAGTATGATAACAACTATCTTTTGAAGTACAAAAAAATCTGCCTCAGGGGCTATAATTTTAAAGCATCATATGAAATGCTGATTTAATAAGGTCTGCTCCTTGCACATTTTAAGTGCAAGGAAATGTGTGTGTTGAGACCTTGCTAATCCTTCATTTGCACAAAGTCTTTGGCTTGTTCCCTAACTGAATTAATGGTGTGCTTCAATGAGGTCCTGCATTACTAGACTGTAATTATTTTCATAAGACATTCTGCACTGCATTTGATGGTGCTTTATGAATTATCATAATAAATAAAATGAAATTGCTGTTGTCAAAACATATGAGCGAAGTAATCTGATTCCCATTGTTCGTGCACTCAGTGGCTCATGGAATTGAGTGATACCCGGTGGACTTCCAGGCAGTTCGTGCAGGTTGGTGAGGTTTGCTGTGTTGTTGTTTTGCTTGTGACAAGTTAAACAGTGGTGTGGTTGCTGGAACCTGGGTTGCAGAGAGATTTTCCAGCTTTCTGCCTCTGTCTGTGAGAAAGCCTTTGCTTTCTCACAGACACTGGCTGAAAACAGAAGTTTCTGTAAACTAATCCCTTTATCTTGCAGGTTGTTTTGCAGTACTGTTATGGTTCTAACTAGAAAATATTTAGAAATGGGTATCTTAGAATTTGGCCAATCCCTTCAAGGGGTGGATGGCCAAAGGACCAATTACCTTATGCCATTTAACACACTTTTGAAAACTAACATATAAAAGCCTTTGGAAAATTATTAAAGTGCTTCCTTTTATCCCTGAGCCTTGGACTCTGTGTCGTTTTCTCTCTCCGTTTCTCGGTGCGACAGCGACACAGTGGTGTAGCCGACAAGGAACAATTCCATTGAGGAGATGGCAACACATCTCCCCTGTGCTTCCTCCTCTGGCCTTGTGCTTGAAAAAGGAGCAAAAAGGCAACACACATTATTGGTTCACTTAATGAATTGGGGTCCTCATCTGAGCCATGACGGTGTGACCTCTGGCTACCATGGTATGGTGACAGGCTTTGATTAAATTATCAGGAGAGTTGCCTACAGCAGAGGTGTCAGGACAGTGCAGGCACATAGAAGCTGATTTTAGTTGCTTACCCCAGTACCAGAAACAGGCTCCAATTTCATGGGACACAGTGACCTCTGTGCCTCTTGGCCAAGGATGGAGGTCCTTGCTGCTGTGACGGCACCCAGTCCTGGGTATGGTTCTGCACTACAGACACATCCTCCATCTGCATGCTTTTGTGGAGATCTGCACCTAGCTAAAGCAGGCTACACAGAAGATAGCATTTGCTCATCATCTATCATTTGCTTTTCACGTGGAGAGAGTCAGTAGTATTCAGTTTTGGAATATCTACCTAGGGTTTTCCCTTTGGTTTCTTACAAATCTTTGCATGGTCGTAGTCCCTCCAGATCTTAGCCAGTGACTGGAGGCTTGTTGTACCAGGCACTCAGTTTCAGGAGAATGTTATTATTCAAGCATCGTGTCTATTTTTAAGCCAGATAATCTATAAAACCTGTTTAAAGCCACAAGAGATCATTACATCATCTAGTTTGACCTCCAGAGTGTATGGAGGAGGAAAGTTTCTGCCCTTCTATTTCTGGTAGAAAAATATTAATCAAGTTTCCTTGGCTTTCCTCTCAGAGGAGGACAGACACAGTAATTTAAACTACCTGCCCCTGGCAAGCACTGGCATTTTTCACTAAGTACATGAATGAATTTGTAGTGGTTCTGTGTGTGAATCATGTGAATGCCAGAACGTGGTGCAACCCTCTAGATGCTGTTGTTTACTTGTATATATATATAATTTTTGGCACATAGCAGATGCAATCTGGGTTTCCTCCTCTAGGCACACACCTTTTCCCCAAACGCTTCATAGGCTAAAAGCAGGTGATCCTGGAGTCTCTGCTTCTACCCTTCATGCTTCACTGGATGAATTCTGTAAACTCAAATCACTTTGTGAACCACTGTGTACTTGTCTGTGCAATCATTTTTTGCTCACGGAGCAGACTGAGGCACTTGTTTGCACAGCAGTTTCTAAGAGTTAAAGGCCCTATGACCCTGTGGAGGGAATCCATGCAAGGGTTGGAGAGGTTCTTGTGTAGGTTCACTTTGACTTTTGAGAAGTTAGTGGCCTTCCTGCCTCCTGGAGCATGGAACTGGTGTTGTACAGACTCTGGGATGTCCAGATGCATGCTGTGCTAGTATTTCCAGTAATGCCAGCAATAACATTTTTTTCAATATTGTCACATCCTGCTCATGGCTTCTATCAAACAAGACTTACAGATGTCACTTCAGCCAATTTAGTAAATGGAGTCCAAAAATTTGGTTTCTCTGGGAATGTGTCACAAGTGATGTAAGTCCTCCTTGGTCTTAAAACCTTCCTCACAGGGCTTTAGTACAGTGATTTCTTTAGGATGTAAAGAAAAACACGTGGTAATTTTACAGATGACCTTGTTCTTTATGTTCTCCCTGCATGGGACTCTTGCTTCCAGTAATGAGGAAATGTTCTGAGGCAATGTTCTTGCCACGATGACATAAAATAACAGAGACTTCCAGTTATTCCCCTGTTCTTACCCTGTAATAGACATATGCCTTCAGGGACCAGCTGACCTTAAAAATGATGCATATCTGGAGCTTGGGGTCATTTCTGTTGTACAGAATCTTTTTTTTAATTTTTTTTTAATAGGCATTGGGATGGTGATACTGCACTCACTGATTAGAAACAGTATGTGATTAGTGTTCTTGATCCCAGTGTGCACTCTCCCCTCTAGGCACACATTCCCCCTAGAGCTCCTAGAAATGCACCGAGTTGTTGCTCTGACAGAAAGAAAAAAGCAGGAAAACTAACCAAAAATTGCCTAAAACTTACCTTTATGAGTTGGAAGGTATTTTTCAGCCCAGGGATAAAGATTGGTAGTGATGTTCGTGAGTTAACTGTGGATGAGAGGGGCTCTGCAGCATCAGAACCTTGATCTCTAAGTGCTTGTTTGTTCCACTGATATTAATAGAACAAATTGTCTGTCTGCCTGTTTAACTTTAATGATTTTGAGGTTGAGGCTCAAAAATCTCAAATTAAATAAACAACAGCTCACGACAAAAAAAAAAAAAAAGCAAGCCCCAAGATAATTTGTGTTCTTGTTTTCTTAATAGAAACTTAAATCATTTGGAAACAATTTAAAAGAATATGTCACCATTCTTGTTATTTTTTTTTGTCCTCATCTTACTGTGAGACACATCTTTTATTTGAAGTGTGTACTATTTTAAACGAGCATTATGTTTTCATGAAAACTCTGCTGGGCAACATCTAACTCCAGACATAAAAGCAAATAAACCAAGAAAAATCCTCTGTTTATCTGAGATGAGAGCACTTTTTTAAGAAAAGCGGAAAGAGAGGGGATCTAAACCAACTTAATGGTCTCTTTTGGCTCTCTTTATGTTCCCTAATGTTCTTCTGCAGTCCTCAGGAATTACATTATCTCATTGGTATGTCACTGGGGTAGTACTACAAAGAAATCTTAAAATGCTACTGTCTTTAGACTGTATAGTGAAGAGAGGCAGAAAGTGCTGCAATACACTATTTGATCGAGGCTGATTCTGATTTTACTCTGTTCAGCCATAGGTTTCAGATGACAGGTGGAAATTCAGAATTGATGTGAGTGCTTAATGGTGGATAACATCTTTTGGATGCTTCCTGCACCCCAGTGAAGTAAACCTGAGGACTTACACCTTTCTTTTGGGCCTGTTAATTTTACATGTAGCTGGGATCTCTTGTGTGCAAGGTTGGCTGTTTGGGATTTCTAATTAATTAAATTTGACAGCTCATCCTCAATTTTACTACTTGGTATTGCCTCGAACAAAGCTAAGCAAGCTTACTGTAAACTTGTCTGAGCTCTTCTCTGTCGAAATCTGTCCCAATTTCCTGTCACTTGCAAGGCTGTCGAAGGAGCTGTCATATAATTGAGTACTGGAATTGTAGAGGTGGGTGTATTAGCAGTGCTAAGTGAAGTGGAGGTGAAGAAGTGGGGGCTGCAGACTGGGAAATGAGCAGAATGGTGATGGGAGGGGCTCCACTTCATCTCCACTGAAAACTTCAGGATCTGCCTGTTGGGAGCTAGGACAGCTTCCAGGGTGTCCAGCCATGAGGCTCTTCAGTTTTTCATTCAATTCTTCAGACAGACTTACCCCTGTAAAGGCTAACAGCTAAATGGGAAATTAACATCTCTGGTTTTCTTCCTGATGACCCCTGTGCTTTTCGTAGCATCCACTGTATGGATGGAGGGTTTGTTTCCATATCTTTTTATGGTCTCCAGATCTTTTGTGCTGGCTGCAGACCTCGCTTGCCAGCTACTAGACAGTGAAACACAAAACTACTACTCCAACAACCCCTGATAATTCCATCCCCAGTGATGATACCTGGTGAGCCTAAGACAGTGGTACCAAACAGAGGTCTGGAGTGGGGAATGTCAGTGCAGCCACTCAGGAAACCAGAGCTTGTAGCTTTTATCCCTCTTTTGCAAAGCCCTGGGATTCTTCTTTTATCTTGGTTCAGTCTGCTAAGTCTTGTGAAAACAATAAACTGGCTCACCTCCAGTACTGTGATTTTATCTTGAATTAATAATAAGTTGTCTTTTCTCACAAAGATAAATACTTTTCTTTGAAACCAAAATTGCTTTATCTTCTTGAGGATTCTAACATCTTAGCTAGCACATTAAATATGGTCGGGTTTTTTTTTTGTAATAATCCTTCTGCTATCAGGACCTTTGATTTGGCCTGGATTTTAATGAGTCGTTTTAAAAGCAGAGGTCTGTTTTGGCCATTTGATTGTGATGCTCCCTCTCAAATCAGTTACCATTTTGAGAATGACATCTGAGTCTGCCTATGTTTCTGCATGACTGGAAACTGTCACTACTCATTTAAACTTATTACTGCTGGAAATGGATATGCTGGTTCATCTGCCGGGGATGAAACACGAGGCACCAGCATTCGAATTTAAATGTTGTTCCCATGAGGAAAGGAGGAGGTGACTGTAGTAAGGAGAGCTTGGACAGTGAGGGGTGAGAGCTGCCTTGCAGCTCAAAGAGGCTTTGGGAGCTTTGCCCACAGGTTGCTGAAAGCAGGTTGTGGTGTTTTTTGACGATTCAAGAAAATACTGTGCTTTAAGATCAAAGTTTAATGGGAGGATGCAATGCTTTAGCTGAAGATTATACTGTGGAAGACACTAAATTTTTCTTTCAAGAGGAACCAAAGTTGGGAATGCTCCTTTTGGGGAGGGGGAATGAGCTCTTGAGAAATTAGACTTTCAAGACAGCAGGTGCAAAGCTTGACTCAAACCCAAGCTTCTGTAATGGCTCTTGAGTGTCCATATGTACACTGAAGGTAGTGTTGCCTTTCCCTGGTCTTAAAATTAAGAGCCAGACACGGTTAAGGGAAAAAGGGGTTTTTGCCTCAGTATTTATTTAAGGATCCTTAAGCTGCACCACTTCTCCAAGGTGGAATGTGCTGGAATGCACCCACACGATGGATCGTGTATACAATTTATAGACCTTGCAAACTGGCATATCTATCAAAGATTCCCCAGTGAGGGGCTTGAATGATTAACGTGATATCCCCCCATCCTGAGGAATTCCCCCCTGGATGGGCCTATCTTAGTTGACAGGATGTGTTCCAGAGAGGACCTTGGTTTCCCAGGATATTGTGGGGCTTTCCGGCCTCCCGGAGCGAGGCCTCCAGGGTGTTTGGTCTCCTGGCTTAACAGAATATTGGGGCTATGCTGAGTTATCAGACTCAAGGAATTACAAGTGTATGCATGCAAAAAGCACTGAGGGTACATAAAAGCTGTATAAAGGGGTGTATAAAAGGTGTATATAAAAGAAAAGGCAAAAAATCATCATGGTGTCAGTATGGAAAATGATTCTTAAAAACACAGACCTGGGGAATGAAGGCCATGACCCTCCATCTGTCTTTAAAGGACCTGAAGCCTTCAGGACACGTGAGCACTGCTGACATGGTGCCACTTTTCTCATCTGAAAGGGCTGTGAGCCAGAAGAGCAGAAAGACAAAAGGAATTCCTGGGTGCCCTGAGCTGTAACTGGCCCTCAACACAGCACTGATGCTGCTTGTTTGACAGGGCTGTAGTGGGTGATCCTGTGCACTGTAATTTCTTCCTTGTTTTTCCACTTCATCATATCTAAGTGTATTCCCAGTACAGAGATTTTTTTCCCCTACCTCTTCTCTCCCTCCCATACCTCAACACAAGCCCAGAGCTTGCTTGTGATGGGACTCTTTGATTGACAGTGCCTTCACCATTTGAGGCTAGTGGTGTGCTAAAATGTGCAACTGGCATTTCAGAAACTGTAAAACTGACCTGACAAAGTGTGCTTTTTAATTTTTTTCTTTTTTAACTCTTCTCTCAGCAAGTTGTAGATGCATCGTCATTCTGATCTGTCACGTGGTTATGTCACTGGTTAACATTTCTGCAACCTGTAGAGAAAATACACTCTGAAATTGATAAATAGAACTTAAACAGTACAGTTACAAATTAATCTCAATTAAGCTTTTTTCTTTTTTCTTAGATAGAGTTCAGTTTGCAGCAGAAATTCAGCAGTCTGAAGCTGATAGAGAGTGCAGAGGTGACTTTCAAGGTGATGGGAATGGTTAGGACAGACCAGATTTTACTAATGGATTTGTGACTTCCATGGTGCTTCTGAATAACCCATTTATTTCTCTGAAACAAACTGAGAGTTGTTGCTCTCTGCCTAGAGCCCAGCCTTTTTAAAGCAAGCTTACAATTCTCTCAACCTCCCATGCAACAGCTTGGAGGCTTTTCCTTGACAGATAATGATACTGTGAGGAAAAGGAAGTTTTGCAACCCTTAAACTTCCTGAAGAAAAAAGTGCTGTTACGATTCCTTGAAAAAAAAAGAAATTAAAAGCATAACAGAAATTCAATGAGTCATAATTTACAGGAACATCGGTTTTCTGTGATGGTAACAAGACATAACTTTTTCCCGTTTATCCCAAAGGAAGGTAGACTTTGCCAGCTTTTTTGCTGGTGTTACACTTCAGTACTGCCATCATATTTAAAGAAATAGCATCCAATTTCATCCATCAGTGAAATGAGGATGCTTCTGAATTATTAATAGAAACTCTTCACATCAGGTTTGAACATTGAATTAAAAGGAAATGAGGAATCAGTTGAATAAAAGTACAAGAAATTTCCAAAAGAAGAGGCACGAATAACAAAGCTGGACACTTGCAGAAATGCTTATAAAGGAAAGCCATTCCCATTGTAGCAATTAGGCTTCAGCTTAGTGTTTGTGCAAGAGAATGCTGCTTCAATTAACGAAACTGATTTCTATAGCACAGTGGCTCAGACGAAAACTGAAATGTTCTCTTGCTAAAGTGCTAATGCTAATTAGTGAATGAAAGATCTCTTCCAAGTAAAGTCACGTTTCCTGTATGAACTAATGACCCGATTTTAAAGAAGGCTCTTATCCGATCAGCCTTTGTGGTATTGCACCGGGCATTACAGTTTTACAACTCTCATGCTACATAACATTTCTGAAGGATGTGCTTCCATATAATGGAGGTGTGCTGAGTGTCCAGTTTTAAGCTCATGGGGACTTGTTCTTCTTGTTGACTTTTTTTTTCTTCACACCTCATTGTGTTCTTGCTTCTGAATGTCTGTTGTGCACAAGGTTTTCTCTTGACCTCCTGGAAAAAAATATTGGGTTTATGATCCTAAGTGAAATATTTTTACTGACTTTTTTGGTTTTTTTTCAGGTACTTAAAAGAGCAATGTGTCAATAGTTCTCTTTGCCCATGTTGTTCCCACAGCTGCAGTAGTGTGGAGCATCAGAAATCTTGTTTGTCCTGGACTTTGAAAGTTGCTATGGTAACTGTACATCCCACTGGGGACTTGAGTTAGGTGTGCACGCTTCATTTAACTTTCTGGTAGTTCTCTGCAAATGTGTTGGGTCTGTGAACTCCATTAAAACATCGTCTCTGGTGTGCTGAAGAAAAGGAATCCCTCCTTCTGTCTCGGTGTGTTTGTGATTTCCTCCTCACTCTGTGTTGAGTGAGGAACTGAAGATGCTCACCTGGAGCTCCCTACATGCTGATGGGCACTGATGGAGAGTCTGGTCCGAGCTGTTGGTCTCCATCAGTGCCCTGGCTGTGGAAAGGGAGCTTCAGGAGCTGAGCATGACACGTGGACACCCAGCTGAGTCAGTGCAGGGGCTGGTGCTCTCTGCACTGCTGGGTTTGGGCTCCTGGAAATCACTTTCCCTCACCCATAAAGCAGCTGGCATCCTGTGCCCTGCCTGGGCATTGTTGCCTTCTGAAGCACCACACAGGTAAGAGCTCACCTTCAGAGTTGGTGCTCTGGAGGCTGGGCCTTGTCCAGGGCAGTTCAAACATCTTTTTTCAAACATCTCTCCCTTCCTAAGAATATGACAGGAGTAGAAGGGGCTGCATATGGACTTAAAGGAAAGCAGGAAATCTTCATGGGGATGAAATGTAAGGAACCATTGTGTAAATATTTTTACATTATATAGTAAGAATAACACTCTCCTCTTTGATTTTTTTATGGTTTTTTTTGACAAACTCTAATCCAAAGAGATATTTTAGGAAGCCAGCATCTCCCACATGCAAGACTGTGACGGCTCCTCTCTTTCTCTTTCTGTGTAAGACATTCTCTCTTATTTTGGGTGGTGTTTTACCACTCATTCTGTGGCAGGACAGTGAGCCAACCCTGTTGGTGCCCCCAAGCACTCAATGGAGCAGAGCACAGGCTGAGTGCCTCCCTGAGCTTGCAGCTGGATTGAATTATGTTTGGGTTTCTTTTCAGTCTGGCTGAGGGGTTTAGCACCATCTGTGAGCTGTTTGTAGACTGCAGCAGATCTCACATTCTGGAGTTCATTTGGGTGAGAGAGAAGAGGGGCTGGGAGGGATGGCAACCCCTGTTGTTGGTGCTCTTCATGTGCATGTGTGGTTGAGATGTGCCTGGACTGACCGCCAGAAAATCTTCAAAGGGTCTTTCTCACCGTGGTCAGATCCTGCTAGCTTGCTAAATTCAACTTTTGTAGGCTTTTTTGGTAATTTTCTTTTTGCTGCTTATTCAGTTCCAGCCATTGGCTTCCTATTGCCTACTTATCATCAGCTGGTTTGTGGCACTGAGTGATGGCTCTGGTGCCTTTGGGCTGAAAAATAGAAGACCAGGTGGATCTTTCTTTGGGCCCTGCTCGTGGTGGTGTTTCCTTGACTTTTTGATAAGTGAAATGCTGTTTTCCTGATTCAGGAGGTAGAAAACTCCTTATCTTCCATTTGCCAGGATATTGTGAGGTGGGGATTCTTCCCCCCTACTCCCCACCCTCCCTCCACAAGAAGCACAGGAGAGAATCTAGCTCTCAATTAATCATGCCAATTGTTCTTTGCCCTTGGAGAATAGTCCTCTCTAGATTTTGGGGGCTATTCTTGGTTTGTTTTGTTGTGGGTTTGGTGGGGATTTTTTGAGCCAGATCTGGTAAACAAGTTGACCTTGCTGAAGGCTAGAGATACAAAGAAATTTAGGGTGATGACCTGAGCCTTTATGCCGAGACATTTTTGCAGAGCAGCTCTGTTACCAGCTTGCAAGCCGTAGGTAATTTGTTTCCTCTGTAAATCTCCCTGAAGAGGAGGCAAGTGTAAAGTATTTAAAAAAACAAAGCTTGTAGTCAACTCTCAGCCTTTCCTGGAGGTGCAGGAGAGAGCTATTGTGCATGACCACAGTTCTTTTCTCCTTCTCTTTTGTGATGTTTGATACTTGGGAGTGGGGCGGTATTTTACATAGTTATAATTAGAAATCTGTTGTTGATGCTTTGCATCTCAGTCCTGACTGGAATGCAAATAACCATGCAGTTTGGGAGAACAGGTATAGTTTATACGCCCAGGACACCAGCTGAGGATAACTCTGCAAGGCCACAGATGTTTGTCTTCCCTCCTGCAAATTCAGTGGGAAACATTTGCCCAAAGTCCCTCCTTGTCCTGCTGTTTTACTTAATGCAGTGAAATGTGGGGCTCGTAACAGCTTTCCAAGAGGAAAAATAAGAAGTACAGACACTTTAATATCAATCTTTTCTTTCTTGTTGGGCACAAAACCAGAGTGCTCCTGTATCTGCTGCTGTGTCCCAGTGCTTCCCCTGGGAAGTGCTCAGCTGGGGCAAAAAATTCTCCTTTAGATTGTGACAGAGGAATGTAATTTTCAGCACTGGTTTTGCAAGGAAATTCACTGTGAAAATAGTACTGGAAGCTGTCAGATCACAAAGGATTTGCAGATTTCTGAAAAAACCAATATGTCGAGCTGAAGTTAGGGTTTTAGGAACTGTCTAAGCATTGATATATGGGGAAATAATTATTTTCTTGCCTGGCTAGAGGACTGCCAGCTTTCATACTGTCAAGAAGAATGCACATGTAACCTGAATAACACATAATCATATCTCACTGGAACTTAAAGATATGATTTACAGGACTGACAGGCTCTTTGTTGTATCAGCATTGAGTGGTTGCAGTGCAAAGAAAAATGCACTTCAAGTACCCAGAAAAGAATTAGGCTGAAAAACATGTCATGTTTTTAGTTCTGTGAATTGTTATGTCTCCAAGTAAGCCTTGTATGCAAAACATTTTTACTTCTCTCAGGAAGATTAAACATAATATTCTCATTTTCCTGTTTCTGCAGCATTTTTGCAGTTGGTAATAGGTATTTCTTCTTCTAACCCATCTGTGCCCACTGTGTTTGGTTTTGCCCACTGCATGCAGTCTTCATTTCTGGCAGTTTCATGGAAATCTGTAGCATTCCGGGGATGAAGCTTTGCCACGGATTGCAGCTCACTGCAGGAGGAGGTATTTAAATTCCCAGTTCCATGTTGACAGCACCGTGGTGACAACTTTCTTTCTTGGTCCCTTCTGCAGCCATCCCACGATTGCTGGTATCGGTGTAAATATGAGTGGCTAAAAAAAAGGAACCAAGTGACTTTAACTCCCCTTTCTATAAATACAGCATCTTCCTGCCTCATTTTCCCGAGGGAATGTGTTCTGATGTTGTTTGTTCCAGAGACTGGGGAGTATTTTAACCTCCCTACTCTCACAAGGGTGTAGCAGGGGGATCTTGTGAGGCCTCTGGCCCAGCATCACTACTAAGCAAATGTTTACTGAGTTAATTCATGGATGCTGTAGGTGATAAAACTTACAGTTACCACAAACAAGTTTTTGGATTGTAAGTGGGATGTGTCCTCTCTCAGGGAAGGGCTGGAGTCTGGAGCAGAAGGTGACAGGCACAAACTGAATGCTTCACCTTTGTTCTGCTGCTGCACTCGCAGTCATCCTTGCCTATACGTTAAATTTCCTACAAGGAGAGATTTAGAACGTGGAGATCCTGGCCTGAGTGTCATTCTTCTGAAGTAACTCGATAAATTGGCACCTAGCCTTGCCATGTCATGGTTCGTTGAGATCCTGAGGCAATATTTAGTGTAACAGAATAAGCAGTGCTCCAGTTAACACAATCAGCTCTTATGCAGGGAGATGCATTTATGCCTTTCAAGACAAAGAACCTTTTCACTATATGTCCAGCTATTATTCTGTTAATTCTTTGTGGAGAATTACCACATCTTTGTTTTCCTTTGGGTGGGGAAAGAGTTTTGCATGTTCTCACTGAAAAGCCCAGTGTTTGAAGCCACAACACTTACATGAGGATTAACTTTTTGAAAGACTTGAGGGTCCCTGTGGAGTTGCCTGAGCCCATTAATAAAAGTTTGAATTTTCAGCCTAATGTATTAATTATGTTTGTCCAATTCCTAGAGGACCAGTAAATCAAATTAATCTTAATTAAATTTAAGCCTGTGATAGGAGGCGAAAAAAAAAGAAAATGATAATATTGTAGAGTTTAAAGCTTGAAAGGGTCATTAGACAAGCAGACTCTTACTTTTTCTGGTTAAAATCTAAATACATTTTAAATTTAGATTCCTGTAAGTACATTTTAACTTACTCATTTTTAGACTGGAGTTAGGCCTTCAGTAATATGGTGACTGCTGTGCTTTTGTCTTCATGGGAAGATTGTTTTTCAGACCAATAGGTTGAAAGCTCTTTTGATAAAGCCCATCTTGTCATGCTAAGCCTGTAAACTAGTTTGATGAAATTTGCAACTCTAATAGTAATATTAATAGTAGAAACAAAATTTTTGTAGTGGATGTTTCCATAAACTCAAAAGAGAAAAAGCTAAAAGTGATAAAGATGGAAGCCATTTATATTTGTGTTCTCGAGTTGACTTAAATCTTCCATTCAAATCCTGCTCTAGGAATCTTTAGATGTGTGAGACCATGCAGAATTACTTAATCTCCCGAGGATGTCTGCATTTTAATAAAACAGATGTCAGTTTTGCATCTTGAGGTCTATTTCTTCTTTCTGAGGAAAATTTTTCTTTTGATTTAAATCCAACAGAAGGGTTTTTTTTTTTAAACACTTGTCTTCATCGGCCTAATATCGCCCTCTTGTAAAGCAACAAAACATCTCTCCATTTCTTATTCTGAAGAGTGTGTTTAATGTTCTTTTTTACCTCTTCTTATCTCATAAGAAAATTTTTGTACAAATAGACATCACCAGCATATTTTGGGATTTTTTTGCTTTATATTAGTTTTCAATATTTTAGGGCTGTGAAAGACAGTATTAGCTTTGGTCTTGTAGGAACATTCTTGTTAAGAGCTGTCATTTACCTCTTCATCTGGCCCGTTTTTTCATCCACCTTGTTTTAAAACAGTTCCTAGAAGCTTGCAGGAAGTTTTGCACAGGATGTTCTTGGTGTAATCCATTGACATAATCGATATATTTTATAGCTTTGTGTCTTAGGTGGGCAACCTGAAATAGCTGGTTTATGTTTGGGGGTGTTTTTGGCGTGGCAAGACACTGACAGCAGTGTTCTGAACCTCCTGGGAAGTGAAAATATTTCCTCTGGAGTGTGATTTTGATGCATCAAAAGTTTTCTCTCTCTTCTTTTTCCTGTGTGTCTGCCGTGTACGTCCTTCCTTTATTTTAGCAGTCTTTATTTCATCCCAGCAAACAGAGGGGAAACCGTGGATTTATTATTAAACTCTAATAAGGGTGCACAAATTGTTTTGAAGTTCAAGACAAATGACACTGCTTGGGCAATGTAAATAATGCAGTGGGTTACCTGGCAGACTGGAGATGCTTCTAGAGTTTCTCACCTCATCACATCTCGTGCAAACAATTGGAAAAGGTCAATTTCCAGTTAGGCTGAGAACTGTTGCTTTCTTCGTTAGGCTTAAAAAGGTTGCCCCCAGTTTCTTATGCTGTGGTTTAATAGATTGTCAAATAAATTGCAGTGACACAAATGTTAAAGCTTTTAGCTAAAATCACAGCATGCATGGACATTCTTGTTCACAGACAAGTCTGTGTGTTTAGTGAGAGTTTAAGACTGGGCACCTGCTGGCTTGGTCACAGCCTCACCCACTTCAGCTGAGCTCTGTTCTGGTTTCTAGCAGCAGAAAAATTTGGTTTCCAAATGGGCAGCTTCAGTTTAGGATACATTTGCTGTCCTCTGCAGATCCTGAGGCTGCAGAATTGCCCAGCTCTGTGGGGAATACTGCTGGGTTTCTGCTCCGTGAAAGGAGAGAGATGGTGAGGAAGAGAAGAAAGGAGAAATGTATTTAAGAGCTTCGTGGGTTTGCATTAAACCTGCTTTGAACACAGCAAAAGCTTTCTCCATTTTTTTCATGAGCCAGGTAATACATGTGTGTAAGATGTATTTTACTTTTCCATCATAAGCTCATATCTTAAGTTTTGTGATTTGTCCCCAAGTTTATTCCTCCATGCAAAGATGTGGAATAGCCTCTTTCAGCCTACAATAAACACTGCTTTATTCTCATTTTTCTTGAATTTGTTTGCCAATTTGAGGTTTTATCCTTTCATTCATCACCCTGAATTGATACTTTATGGCCACAATTGAAAGTCTGAAAGTAGCTTTGAATGCATAAAATAACAATGTTGCTTTAAACGGTTAGAGCAGATTTCTGTTTTTATTTATTTTCCCCAGAAAAATTCTGGTGGTGTGATTAAAATGATGAAACATTGCATTAGGAATTGTTTGTTCAGAGGGATTTTATGTTCAAGTGTGTTCAGCATTGGTAATGACTCTATGCAGTGAACAAAACCAAACTCAATGGAAATACTTTGTTGCTAGTAGCAAGACAAAATTTTAGGCATTCTTGGGGAACTTAAAGGCTTTTACTTTTTTTTAATTTTTCCTTCTGGATGGGATGCACAGAAGTCCCTTTCAGTCATGAAGATTTTTAATGTCCTCTCTTTGTTGTCTAGCAATGTTGATTGAAGTT
This sequence comes from Edolisoma coerulescens, assembly GCA_013397115.1. NCBI lineage: Eukaryota > Metazoa > Chordata > Aves > Passeriformes > Campephagidae > Edolisoma > Edolisoma coerulescens. The sequence goes on from VWZW01003862.1 coordinate 2,108,330, forward strand.
ACTCTGGTTTGATCATAATTGCCAGGCAAAAAAATAGTGTGGAAATATGAGAGATATGGAGAATGGTTAATACAGAGCCAAGGAAAAGTATCCATGTAACTATGGTGGGGGGTTTTTTTGGGGTTTTTTGGGGGGGGTTTGGGTTTTTTTCCAGTTTGCAGGGAGGTTGAGCGTTTTGTGTTTGTTTTTCTGTATGGTTTGTTAGCCCAGGATTAGGCTCTTTTGTTTGTGGTGTAAATCCTGCTCTTGGCCTACAGTGAATATTAATTAACTTCTGTACTTATAGGTGCCATGTTGCAGAATCAGCTCATTATTAGTAACTCAAATAAAAGCACAGATGAGATGATACAAGGAAGTCAAAGAGAATCTGGGATCAGATCAAGAGCAAACACCCTTCTTCCAAAATTATAAAACAGAGGAAGAGAGATAATTAGCAAAGTTGGAAGGTATTTAAGCATGAGGATTTCCTTTTTGTACACCCTTAACTTTCAGAAGGGCATCACTGCGAGACATTATTGAAAGCATTACTTTTTAATAGACTTCTATAAAAGAAACATTAGCAAGGAGACCTTTATAGAGGTAAGTGGTGGTTTTTGTTGTTCTTCTGGGTTTTTTTTTAAGAAGTGGAACCTTTTAGAAGGTTGATTCCTAGCTCAGGCTTGGGAGTAGCTGGGTAGAAATTGATTAAAGGAGTATTATTTTGTAGTTGACCTTGGTAGGGCTCCTGATGAGTACTTGGCCATCACTGGTACCTTTCATCACCTATAGGAAACTGAGGGAGAGGCCTTGTCCTACAGGAAAGGGACTGTCATGTTTGTTATTCTCATGTAGGGTCTGAGGAGGATATCTAGGCCAAGATCTTCAGAAATCCTTGCTTTTCAGACTGTCCTGAGCTCTGTCCTGGCCAGAGTCCTGCTCCAGACTGGATTGCCCATGGTGATGTGCATGAATGGAATGGGAAAAAATCACATTAAAAGTGGTAGTAAGGTGGTAGTGACCAGTACTATAAAAACGTGTTTTATTGTTTGAATCTGGGTTTTGTGGGGGAGGTTGTTTTGGTTGTTTTCTTGTTTGTTTGTATATTTAAGTAGGAATTAGTAGTTATATTCTACTGGGAGCATTGCAGGTTCTTTTGAAGGAAGAGAGTGGCCCTAAGGAAGCTGCCACCTTGTCCTTGTTGCAGACTATTAGGTGCTTGATTCTTCTTTTCAAAATAACTATGTCACTTTTTTTGTTAGACCTGATAGTTGGCCTGAAAACACATTTGCTCTCTTTCTTTTTTTTTTTCCTTTTTCCATACATGCATTACTAGACTAATAAAGGCTGTAAAAAACCCTTGCTTTTCATAGCTGCATTGATTTTTTTTTTTTAGGTAGATTTAACTTGGCGTGTGATTTAATGTGCTTCATTGTATTATAATAAACCATTAATTCATGAAGTAGAGGTCAATAATGAGGGGTTCCAGGGCTGTGGTCAGGACCAATGATGGAGTAGAAGAAAAAAGGTCAAAGTTGCTGAATTGTGTAACAGGTTGCTTTGAGTCAGAGCAGAAGGTTTCTGACCTGGATGGGCAATATCAGAAGAGATAAAAACATCACCAACAGTGCAGTGGTTTGATCCCAGGGGACTGGATGAGCTAGTCAGTGATTCTAACTGGGGATAAGTGGAAAGGCATAGGTAAGAAATGGCATTTGAGAAAATGGGGAGATGAACTGAAAATTCTGGCATCCAGATGTTTTGATACTGTGGCTCTTTTGTGATTCCCTGGGAAAGGACAGCATGTACTGCTGAAGACTATCTGGTTTCATTGACTATAAACAGTTTAATTAATTAACAGTTTATAGTTTAATTGACTATAAACAGTGTGATTTGATGTGCATGAGTATGAGGAAAAAAATTAAGAGGTTGAAAGAAGTTTTAGGTGTTTCAGAGGCCGAGTTTATGGTGTGCTCTGTCTCCTCTTGGGATAAAAATTTAATGAATCCAAGTTTCGATATAGCTTCAAAGTAACTTCTGATTACATCATGATGGGTAAACTCCTCCTGCTCCCCAGCTACAAAGAGAAAATTATTAGCACTAAAACTAATTTATTACCACAGGCCATGCTTAAAATAACTTTTATGACCACAGTGGCCATAATGGGGTGGAAGTCTGTAGGTGTATTGATGTGAAAACCCCTGTGCTTTCCTTTGAGGAAGTGATTTGAAAGGGCTGCCTGAATTTGTGCTTTCCTTAAAACAGAAAAGATTCAAGTTCCTCCTGATGGTACAGTTTTCCAGTGTCAGGAAGGGCCAGGCTCCTAATCTGTGCACTAAAAAGTGCACAGTATTAAATTTATACCAGCCTGAACCAAATGTTCTGCCATTCACCTTTTGGCCCTGAGTTAACTGTGGAGTTACTGACTGTTCCTTCATGCTGCTCCCCCATCCTGCTTTTAAAAGGGATTCCTGTTTTCTTACTTCCTTCTTCCACATCTTGAGAGGTCTCACACAACAAATGAGCTATAATAAATTTACACGAGGCAAGATTTGCAAATTTTTTAAACAAGCTTCGTTATTTGTTAATATTCCCGTGAATATTGGGCATTTTTTATAGCGTGCTTTGCCCTTCTGAAAAAGTAAGAGAGCCTGATTTTTCAGGCTACAGCAGGACAGTTGCCTGGATTATTTGAGCTCTCATTTTACAAGAGGGCCAGCAAAGGAAGGGCTTGATAGCAGACAGCTGGGAAATTAAGTTACTTTGCTACTGAGCACGGTGGACATTCTGGTAATCTCTAGTGCTGAGATATGCAAAGGATGGATGTTGTTTTACCCTAGTCTGCCCGTGGTCTCTGTTTCCCTGTTTCTGTGGAATGTCATGTGTTTTTTGGTTTTTTTTTTTCCCTTTGCTGAACACGAAAATTGGACAAAAAAAGGTCAGCTAGAAGAAATAGCACAGTTAGTTTTCACAGCCTAGTTTCTATGGCTCTGAGCACCTGTGGCAAAAAATCTCCCCTTCTAAGCCAGTGGTGGGATGGAAAAAAACCCTGAAATAAATGCAGTGTCTTTGGGTGATGCAGAGGGAATGCAGAGGGTGAACAGGGATATGGTGGGTGCTTTTGCCACAAGGCAGCATCTGGAAATTTGTGTTTAGAACGTTCTTCATGTCCCATCAAATGTGCTAAGCCTGAGAATCAAGGGCTGAGCGTTTCTGCTCACCTTTCAGAGTGACTACTAAGAAACCAACCCCTTCTTGCACCCTCCTGCTCCTTTCCAAACACCAAGTTATTTTTCTTACTGCTTTTTCTGTAAGCATATGTGATGTTTCCCACACATCTTTTAAGCTACATCAGTCCTTGTCAAAGATCTGGGAACTGATGTAGTTTTTAAGAGCCTTCCCAATCTTACGGTGTCCCTTTGTGGGAGTGGGTGGTGAATTTAATCTGGAGCCAGGAACACCCCGTGTCTGTTCCCCTTTGCAGTGCTCTCTCTGCTCATCCTTTCAAAGTCTGTAGTGGTATTTGAGGACAATAATCTAATCTTCCTAAATAATATCCTGTTCTCAGTTTTGTTTGCTTACCCCATGTAAGTATCTAAAGAGACAGATTTGTCTTTTGTAGCACTAGCAAGAAATCCCAGGTGTGTTGAAATGTAAGACCAACTGTGTATTGACTTCAGGAGGCAGAAACTTAACCTCTGGAGGTTTTTTTATTTTAACAATAATCTCTCTTTGCTTCAATTGAAAAAATAATAATTGTGGGAATTCTACCAAGATATTCATATGTAAACCCTGATTCTACCTGCCAGAGGCATATGTTTGACAATGTAACTTTAATGCACTCAGGTTCAGAAATGGATCCAAGCTGAATATATGAAAAGAGCTTTTATAATTCCTGAGACTAATATAATATGTCTCCTATTTCAAAATAAAAATAGTACTGATTGATTTTCAATTTATTAAACCTGATCCTTGCAGAGTTTGAAAACCAAACATTGTGGCAGGAGGAATCTAAAAGTAAAAACAGGTTTCATTGTCTGCCCTGTAAGAAGCTGAAGCTGGAAGAAATGCAGAAGTAAACAAGGAAACAGCTTGTGACAATAGCCACTGAAATCTAATATCTGGCTGTTAATAAACCGAGTCTGACATTAATGTACGGAACCAAGGAAAGTATAAACGCTCAAAAGGTGGCAATAACAATAATAAATGAATATCTATAGGAAGTTTGAACTCCTGTGGCAATGAAGATGGACAACTTTCAGACATCAAATTGGATTTAAAAAAACTTTGCATCAGTGTAAGTAACGTGTAATACATTTTGCAGTTCTATTGCCTTCCCATCAGATTTCTGTCTCTCTTTATATCCATCCCACTCTTGGGTGGTATTTTATTCATCTCTTTAGGATAACTATAGTGGAATTATAGTGCAGCATTTTGAAATTATACTGTTGAATATAATCTTTTAAGTGACTTGTGCATGAGTTGTGTGGAGGCTTCCTTTCCTTCTGGCATTCTGACAAAGTGATGCAGCATCTTAGCCCATCAGAGAGAAGAGATGGGCATTTGTGTGGCAAACGTGACAAATCTGTTGGTGGCACAGGGAAAAACTGTACTTCTAGAGATGCTGGGAGTAGTCTTGCATTGTGAATCTTGTGAAATGAGCATTTTTGTTAGCCAAGAAACTTTCACAAATGTACATGCAAACAATCCTGTTGCAGAGTTAGACATGGATGTGGTTTTTGGGGGTCTCAGTATCTCCCTGTAGGATAGAGGGTGTAAATTATGTCTTTTAATTTTAAATTCACCACTACTTCTAAAACAGGGATTACAAATGCATCACACTAAAAGATACGTTGTCTCTTCTGACTTTACCAGTAATGCTTTTATCTTTGCCTTGCAAAGAGGCTTTTCCCTGTGGACTTACCCATCAGCTCCTGGAAGGCCAAAGGAGGTAAAAGCTGAGCAGAACTTGGAGAGGGTTTTTTGTGGGTTTTGGATACCTTTAGTTTTGTTGGGTTTTGTTGGGTTTTTTTTTTCCTAGATGATAGAAATGACTGATTTAGGAACAAAATATTATGTTAAATAAACTGGTGTGTGATAATTTCAAGTTCTTTTTCCTGTGTGCTGCGTTACCATCTCAGCATGCTGCCTCTCTTTTGTCCTCATCCTCAAACCCTGCTGGTGTGCATCAAGAGACTAGCATTAAACCCAGAAAAAACCAAAAAGGAGGAGAGTTAATTACAGCTGCTTATAATGCCATGGAAGAGATGGTTAAAAAAAATAGTCCAAAAGCCCCTTCCCTGTTATTATTACTAATTTCACGGAGTAGCAGTGGTTCTAGGTCTGCTCAGGTGACCACGTCCACTTTGAAGCGTGTGACTGTACTTTTTCAAGACGAAGTTACGCCAAATTAATTGATTCCTTTTTTCCCCTTCTTATTAAGTAAGTTTGGCTGGGCCACATTTACTTGGATTAAATACAAGCAAAAAGAAAACTCAGATTGGTTCAGGAAGTTTGTTTTGTGGTTCTTTGGAAAAGAACATTCTGTCCGCTCTTTGCAAAACCAATACAAACAGTCTCTTGGCACAGACACTATTCTTTGTAGATACCTTACTTTAAATTATCTCTCTGTTATTTTGCAAGATTAAGTATCACAGTCCATATTTCCTGGATAAATCCTGCCTTGTATAATTATGCTTTCACTTTGTAAGCCACATCTGCAGTGGTAGTTGCAGATTAAATCTTCTAAACACTGTTTGAGATCTGCTGATGACAGATACTGAATAATAGAAATAGTGATTATAAATTTTAGGGTAGGAAATGTGGTTTATGAAATAGCACTTATTTAGAAGTGGTTATATCTCATTGTAGAAATGATAATGTAAATATGATGTTAAGGAAAAAGGAGCTGTAGAGGCAGAGAGTAAAACTGCAAGAGGTTTTTATCTGTTTTGTAATTGAGGAATTGTGTGTGAATTTCGTAGAGAAATGTCCTTTTCCCTTTTAACTTTCTAAAGGATATTATTAAGCTACTCTGTGCTACTAAAGGAGTACTGGGATAATGCATTTCATGTGCTTGTAGCAGGCATTTCTCACATGTGAGAATCTGGCAGGAGCTGCCGGAATTGTGAATAACAGCAGAGAAGGAAATGTGCACTCTGCAACCTTAATCAAACAGGGAGCAATCTCTGGTGCCCTCTTTTGATAATATATTCGGTGGAAACAGTTAGGGGAGGATCTTAAGTGATGTTAGTAGGTTATTGGACTGATTCTTCAAGTGTCTGTAACTTCTGCTGGCTTGGGTTCTTACTAGAAGGGAAATCAAAGATATCTTGTACCTTGTAGGAGGCAGCCCTACATGTTGTAAGTAATATTCCCAGAGAGTGAGAAAAGCAAAACAAATCTGTCCTGTAACAGCTTTGAAGGGAGCTGAAGGTTTACACACACATTTGGATGTAAGTTTTGAGAGCTACGTTTTTTAACATAAAAGGAAAACATGATGAAGAACCCCAACATTTTGAACTTTCTATTTCCATACATTTAAATCCAAAGACCAAAGTATTTTGAATGTCATGTCCATCTTATCTTTCCAGCAAAGCCTTTTCCTATAATTAAAAGGGCATCAATTTTTCTAATTGTTGCCAAATCCAATCCAAGCCTCCCACACAATCATTTCACCCTTCCCTCCCCCTCCCATCATTGTCTTGATATTTTGTTTGCACGGTCATTATTCATTAACTGTGTTCATGTCCAGGGCAGCAAACAGAGGAATCACATTAGCAAGGAGGAGCTCAGAAACTCACCAGTAAAATCTGTTTTTTCCTTTTCTATTTTACATTGGCTTTCAGATGAGAATCTCAAAACCTGTAACAAATTTCAGAGATAAGGAGCTTGGAGACAATGAGTGTGCCAGTGTTTGCTACTTCCTTTTCTTAGCAGAATTCTTCCATTCTACCGAGAAGAATTAATTTCTACGTAAGAAGCTACTGAGATCATAAGTTACTATTGAAAAAGAAAAGAGGTGTAGTCTGTCCTTTTTTTTCTTACAGAATCACACATAATCATTAGTCAGAGTTGGAGGGACTTCTGGAGATCATCTCATCCAACCCCCTTGCCAAGGCAAGGTCACCTAGAGCAGGTTACACAAGAACAGGTGGGTTTGAATATCTCCAGGAAAGGGAGATTCCACAACCCTCCCTGGGCAGCTGCTCCAGTGCTCTGCCACCCTCAGTGTAAAGAAGTTCTTCCTTACGTTAGGGTGGAACTTATTGTGTTTTAGTTTATGGCCACTGCTCCTTGTCCTGTCACTGGGCACCACTGAAAAGAACCTGGCACCATCCTCTTGGCACCACTTTGGGATATTTCCATGCATTGATGAGGTCTCCCTCAGTCTCCTCTTCCCTGGACCAACCAGGCCCAGCTCCTGCATTCTCCTGTTGAGAGAGACACTCCAGACCCCTCATCATTGTTATGTCCCTCTGCTGGATGCTCTCCAGTAGCTCCTTATCTTTCTTGAACTTTATCCATGTTTTGAAGGGAATGAAATGGGCATGGAAGGGCAGAGAGAGACTTGCCCGAGGTCGCTGAGCTGGGAAAGGCTGAGGCTCATGAATGGAAGGCAACCTGTGCTGCCTTGAGGCGTTGTGCCCATGTGCTGTCCTTTCTTCTGTGAGGGTTTCCTGGTCAGAAAAAAACATTAATTGTCTATCTCCCCTTCAGGTATTAAAACATTACGTTTTTGACAGAAATAACAGATAAAACACCGCTAGAATCTGGTCATATTAGTAAGCAGCTTGATAAGGCTTAGTCCAAAAACTAGCTCAGGATACTACATCCTTTCTATATTAATGTGCAGCTACTGGATCAATTCAGATTGACTGAATTGACCTATTGTCACTTGTCCTATTACTGAGTTGACTTGTTACTGCTTCTTCCTAGTTCTGTTGCTGTATCAAATTGATCTGTACTTTTTAATTATTTTTAATTGGATTTATTGTAGAATGGAAAACATCACTGGGGGGCTGGCCCTGTAAGGGAGAGGAAATGGAACCTCTCATAGAAGTCACAGAATTGGGATAATGTCAAAATGAAGGCCTAAAGAGGGTAACTCATAAGAAAATTCCACTGTAAATTGGACAGGTTTGCTAAAATTTGAAGGACTGGTCAGTGCCTGGAATAGTGCAGCTATGAAGCTGGAAGTGACTTGTATTACAAATAATTTAGAATAAAGTCTTGGATATGAATAAAGAAATGAAATAGAAAAGGACTAAGTCTTGAACGTCAGATTCAAAATCGAGGGGTGACAAAATTTGAAGGGCTTTAGGGAGGAGGCTGTCCAGTTATCCTGACCGTGGGTTTTAGCTGTGCTTTTAGCTGTGCAGAGGAGTTCTTTTTGGCATTACTGGTATTTAGGAAATTCACGCTGACAGTAGTGAATGAACTCTAACCAGAATTGTATTTCTCCCTGTCATGCCCTGAGGGAAATCACATTTTAAGAAGTCAGGGATTACCAGGTTGAACTCATTGTATAACATACAGCGGAACTGCAAAGCTGGACCTGTTTCTTTTCTGGTTTTCAGTGATTTGTCCTGTTGGGCAGCTGCCTTCCGAGCGCCTCTGGAGAGATGCCAGCCAGCTGAATTAAGCAGTGGCAGGAACAGCATCTACCCGAGCTGAAGTTTTAAGCCCAGGCACGTGGCATTTGCACAAGTGATCACTGGTGAGTTGTACGTAGGCGCAGCTTCTCTCTTTTCTCTGTCTCTTTAACAGCTGGCCTCTGTTGCAAACTGTGAGTTTCTGGATGCACAGGCTGGCCTGCCTTGCTTGTTTTTCCCAGAGGGTGACTGATGGGCTTAGAGGGAATGAGAGTGATCGAGGTTACCAGCTAATCTTGGGGAAATCCTTACTATTTGTTTGTATGTTTATGGATTATTTTCCCCTCTCCCTCCACTGAATGAGTAACGTCCTGGTGTGGCCAAACCTCAAGTCTGTGGCATTTGTGTGTTATGCTAGATGTTATCACTGTGCTTTTTTAATCAGAGGAGATTTTATACCCTCTTCCTTAGTGCTTCATAGCCTGGAAATCCAAGCTGTGGGGTTCTGATAACAGAAGTAGTGACTGGCTGCTGTCAGCACGAGGGTGATTAAAAATGTGTGTGCGTGTGCTGGTTCACTCCCTTTCCAGCTGAATAGAAAATGAAACTACCCAAAGCCTTTTATGTAAGTGCATGGATTTGAGGTTTTTTTTCCTGCTTAAATCTCTCTGTGGCTGTGTGCAGACAAACTTCATCCCCAGCTTCCTTTGGAAGATGCTGTGTAAAGAAAAGAGTGAGCTTGTTCTGACCTCTGAGGCGTGATCCTGTTTCCATTTCAATACTAGACATAACCTCTCTACAAAAGACAATAGCTAACAATGAATTTTTTTTAGGGGAAGGTGGTTTCTAGTCAGTTTTTCCAGTCTGTGATTTTCCTTGATGGAACAATGGCAATCTGCTTCTTCCAGCAGCTGAAATGCTGTGATTCTTTGACAGCAAATGCATGGAGTGCTGCCTTACACCTTGTAACACCCTGCTTTATTTAAGACTCTGTCATGCTGGGCTGACTGCTGTCTTCCTGGGAGTGTGGCACCAAGGAATTATTGATGAGATGCAGCCTGGTCTGTAAAACACACGTTTGCTATTAAAAACAACATATGTGCCCTTAGCTATAGCTAATCATTTGAAAATCTCTGTGGAATTTGGGGGAGGTGGCCCCTCTGTACATGGATAAGAGTCCCATTAAAGCACCAGCATGACACAGCTCAGCACCAGGGGCTGATTTGTCCTGTGGATATCGGAGTAGATGGTTTGTGCTTTAGGCAGAGCTCCCTGAAGGTCTCTTCTGGAGCAGGTAGGAGGAGCCCCCTGTAAGGATGGGGGCAGGAAGGGCAATATGCATCCAGGGCACTCGTCTGGCTCTTTCAGGTTCTTGCCACATTGTTAAGAGGGCTTGTTGGAATATTTGGACAAAAACCTGAAGGTCAGTGCTGTCCTGAGCTATACATGCTGCCTTGATTCGCAAAAGAGTTGGAAAACTACTCTGGCCTGAAAAATTATGGGAGTAATTGTGCTTTATGCTGGAGGAGGCAAAGGAAGAGCAAGGAATACAAGTACGTTATTTCAAGGTCTAGTAGCCTATTAAACCAAACTAAAACAAGTAGGCTTTAATTAATGGAAAGTTTAAAAAAACCAAATTTGGTGCTATTGTCACGTAAGCATTGTGTTTTTGCAAGTTGGAACACACCTGTCCTTAAGTTCCTTTCCTTTTTATTGCTGCTGCTCTTCCCGCTTCAGTTCAAGAGTAACAGCTGCTGTCTTGGGAACCACTGAAGGTAGAGGCAGTTCCTTTCTACTGCTGAAAAACTCTGAACCTCAGCACTTAAATAATACAGCAACGTTAGTGCTAAAGGCAGCAGCTTTGGAGGAGAAAGGTTTTAAAATCGTTGCAATTGATTGTCAGGATGTGTAGAAATAGAGAAAACAAGGTAGTAATTGGAGCAGGTTTTTTTATTTAAAATAGTTATCACTTGGGTAGGGTGCACTTTTTTTTCTTCTGTAAATATTTTGAATGATTAAAATTTAGAGACCACAGGTTTTTTGAGAAGCCAAATAATTACAGTGGAAGCACATCTGTGTCTTGGTCAGGGAGGACACCAATTTAGGACAAATGTCTGTGTGTTGTGTCTGAGATCTCAGTCTGACTCACAAGATGGAATGCCGGCGTGGGGGACGAGGCAAAAACCTTTGCTCCCCTGTAACATGGGTGGGAAACCATCTCCATGTGGAGGGGTTCCTTTTGAAACTCCAGATCACCAGGAAGGTGCGTTGAAAATTCACTGCACAAATAAAGATTGAGTCAAGCCAGCTCCTGCTTGTCACGTCAGGTGGTGATTATGCTGTGACATAAATCACTACGTGCTCGGAGTACATCCAGTTTCATGGGTTTGCCTGTGGCTGCACTTAAGAAATGTGCGTGAGCTCAAATGCAGGTTTCTGGTTGTTGGGGTTTTTTGGTTTTTTTTTTTGCTTTTTTGGGTTTTTTTTTGCTCTTTTGGGGCTTATTTTTAGGTTGGTTTGTTTGGTTTTGTTGTTGTTTTGGGGTTTTTTTAATTTGTTTTGTTTGTTTTTTGTTTTTTTTTCTATTTCTGAGAGCACCATAGAGCACAGAACTTCAAGTGCAAGGTGTTTGGAGAGTGTTCTGCCCTTGGGGCTGAGTGGTGTTTTCCACTTTGCTTGCAATTCTGCTCAACTGCTGTTTGCTACCTGCAAGTACAGCGTGGGCTTTTGAAACTGCAGTTGGAACCTTCATCTGGAAGCTGAATTTTATTACACTGGTTTTTTTTTTTAAGTTGATTCTTTAAAAAATTTCTAGTTCCTCTTAATTTTAGTGTCAGAGCAGTATTATCTTGGAATCATAAAATCTTTTGCATTTGGGGGATCTTTAAAGACCATTTAACACAGCTCCTGTGCAATGGGAAGGAACATGTTGAACTAGACCAGGTTTCTCAGAGCCCCATCCAACCTGGCCTTGAATGTTTCCAGGGATGGGGCATCCATCACCCCTCTGGACAACCAGTTTACCACCTTCATTGTAAAAAACTTCCTTATATCCGTTCCAATTCAACCTTCTTTTACTTTAAAACCATTATCCCTCGTCCTGTTGCTGTGGGCCCTGACAAAAAGTCTGTCCTCATCTTTCCTGTAGGCTGTCTTGAAGTACCAAATCACTGAAGTGATTGGCTGATACAAATATTGCAGAATCAGGTAAATTAAGCTCCTGCCTCAGGTGGTTGGGTGATGAAACACACAGACAGAAACTGTAAACCATCATAAGCCTGCAAAAGATTAATGGTTAGCTACTGATGACTGTTTGGAAACTCGAGAAAAATGGTAGCTTAAGCCATTGGTATAAATCAAACCACCCTTTTGTCAACATACATTTTGCTGAGATCCAAGAGGCACTGAAGCTAGATGGGTGTTTCTGGTGATTTTACTGCATCAAAATTTAATTTCTTTCTATTTCTTGACAGGAGTAAATGAGCGATAATGAGATTTTGTTATCTGCTCCAATCACTTGTGGCTTTGATTTAAAAAATAAGATTCCTAGGAACCATTGGATTTTTTTTTTTAAAATCCCATGATTCAAAACAAATGGTTTACCCTATCTTTTAAATCCTGAGACCTGGCTGCTCTGGTGGGGGATGTGCTTTAGGAGAAGTAGAGAAATCTGGGCATTTTCAGTGCTGTCATTGCATGTGGTGCTGGCTGCTGGTGCCCACGTGCCCGGCTCTGCAGGCGAAAGCTCAGTGTCACAAATGAGAGCCCTGCTGCTCGCCGAGTGTTGACAGCTTGTCATTACAGACAACGTTTTTTCCTCCTGGCTTGTAGTTGAAAAGGTTTAGAAATGATCATAATCTCTTTCCTCGAGTGACTCGGGAAGCATCGGGGTTTGTTCTTTCCAGATTTAGGGGAAAAAAAGACACTCTGCTTTTCATTTGTGCTGAGTTTACTGTTATTTTATTGTCTCGGTTGGATTTTCGTAACGTGTCCAAAATCGTTAATCTCCTGTGGGGTGAAAGAGGGTGTTAAGGAAAGAAGTGGTGAAGGGAGAGGAAGGACAGAATGGCAGTTAAACAGATTGGGGTTTTCTTGGGTTTAGGTGGGGTGCTTATTTTACAGCAGCTGTTCCTGGTACCCAGGGGAGCACGTGGAGAAGGTGGGGTGACAGTGGCGTGTAACAGAGTATGGCACTTGCTCACCGTGTGGCAAGAAGGAATTATGTGTCAGCCAGTTCTTCTCTCTCCTTTTAACTGGGGCTAGAGAAGAATTTTGTTGTTTAATGCATCAGTGTGGCCGTTCTCTGCTCTGGGTGTGCATGCTGGGATGCTGGAAGTGGAATTATGAGATCCAGTGACACAAAAACAAAGCCAAGCAATTAAGTCCCCTGTAGGGTGCAAGCGGAGAGCACCTTCACCCTCTGTCATCAGAGGGACAGGGCTGTTTGAGTTGGCTCCCACCTTTGTTTGGAGGTTGCTGTGGGGATGAATAACCCTTGCAGAGGGTGTGTGAGCGAGTGTGTGCTCCTGCCTTGGCTCTGGCAGATAAAACAATGCTGCTGAGCCCACAGCTTCTCACCCCCACGTTAGAGCGTGTGCCCTGGTGGTGGATTGGGCTCCCAAAATAAGTTAGAACCATTGTCTCAGAGCTGGTTATTGATATGGTAGAGATCTACTGATCAGCTCCCCTCCTTGCTTTCCTGGCAGGCAGCAGGGGCTGGGTGAAGGCAAGCAGTGGCTTTTTTCCATTGCATGGAAGGGGAGCTGCAGGGCCTTATTTGTGCAAACTTAGGGCACCTGAGCTTTGTCTCAGCACCTGGCCTTGAGGAAGGAGAGTAGGTAGAGCACGAGACTGGAAAAGGTAATCTGTAGAAGGAAAGGGTGAAATATGACCCAATTTTTTTTTCCCCTACCATTGCAAAGATTACATTTTTTTTGTTTCTTTTTACTCCTCATTTATCAATAAGTGCTACAACAAATTATTGTTAAATTTTCTGCAGCTCAAAATAGATGTTTTTCATGCTAAGATCCAGAAATCTGGTCTAACAACTGCGTAGTGATACAAAAGTGTGTGAAATTTAGGATTCTGCGTAAGCATTACGTGCTTTCCTCGTGAATTCACACAAGTACAACTATACTTTGATGATACAAGTGTCTGAAGATGCTATAAGTATCACTTCTAGATAAGAATTGCCTTCAAAAAGGTCTTGGAAACTTGTTTCCCCTCTCCCAGAAAACCCTAGCAAGGACTGGCAAGAATGAATTGCCACCTGAGGCAACTCGTGGAGAATTTTCCTCCCTGCATATTTCCCTCCTTCCCAACATCTGTGAAGCTGCCCTGTGCACAACTTGTGGGAAGTGCTCTGTGAAAAACTGAGTCACTCAGAGATGATCAAGTGGCCATGACATACACTGTGATGTTTAAAATGTCTATTTTTGCTACGTAATTCCTGAAATTAAAGAAAAGAATGTGAATTACTCAGCTCTGTGTCAGCCCTCCATCTCTTCACCGACCATCAGAATGGGTGGTTTCATTTGTGAGGCTGTGCCTTGTTCTTGGCTGCAGCCGTGCTGAAGGACCAGAGAGGAAGATGAAAACTTTTAAAAAGCAGTAAGGCCTCTCACAGTATTTAAGATGAAGGTGGCAAAGGCAGGTCCGTGGCCCTCCATTGCATGACTGATGGATCTTCTTTCTGAGTTGGAGCACTTGGGGAGATTACCTCCTCTCCCTTCAGCAGCTTTTTGAGGCTTGTCATCTTGAAGTTTTCCCCAGCACAATTTAAACATGCTCAGCTCCTTTTAGTGACTTACTTAGTTAAAATCACCTTCAGTAAGGAGTATTTAATTACATCTTCTAATACCTTATTCAGGCTGCCCTCCTGGATTTTTGAGAATCTGGAGAATGCTGCTAATAGAGTGGAGCCAGCATTTACAGGAATAAATTAATGGCAGTCCCATAGCTGTGCTTTTTACATCTGACACATTCTCCAAGACTAGCATAGTACCTCCCATACTCCTTCAAATTCATTTGTTCCATTTCAGCTCAGCCTTTTGAAATATTTTGTGATGAATGAGTGCGCTGTACAAGCCGGTGATCAGGAGCAGCTGTTCATAGTCATGCATTAAATTGAATCCATCTGTCAGTGGGCTCTTTAAAGTGTGAGTTTCACATTGTCAGGAGACCTGATTACACCAGAGCAGTATCTGGGTGCTGTTTGCCAAAAAGAAAAGAACAAATCTAAATGAAGTGTGCTTGGATGGGCTCTGGGATGTCCCTGCAGCCGCATCTGCAGAGCTGTGATTTAGCCTGCTGAGATGAGAGCAAAGTGGTTACAAGCAGCACTTCTGCACTGCCATGCAGAGAGTTGTTCAGATGTAGCCTGAAATTAGGAGATGACTTGCAGTAAAAGCTTTGTAGAACTCACGTGTGGTGGCTGCTGGTTGGTTTTTAACCCTGACCCTTTGACCTCATCACCAGTTCTTTACATTTTTTGGCTGTAGAGTTTTTCTTCAGAGGATGAGCTGAAGAGGAGAAGATGTGTTTTATTCAAATCAGGAAAAGGAGACAACACTGCTTTTTTGTTTGGTTTTTTTCCCCCATCCAGTATGCATGCATCATTTTTTATATCATTTGCAAGTAGAGGAAGGTGAAATGTATCTCCTGAAGCCATTTTGCAAACTGCATTTAAGGCAACATTTCAGTGCAACAAATGGTTGTTTCCTGATTGAAATAATTGTTCTCATAATTTCAAGTGAAATCTTCAGTCCATGATATTCTCTGTAGATGACATACTGGATATGGAAGCCAGCTGATCATGGCCTGAAATATGTTGATTTTATCCGGGGGGGCACTTCTCTTGGTTTCCTTCTCCCAGTTTGCTCCTCACCAGGATTTCTGTGGTGAGGACTGTGTTCGTGCTGGGTTGTGTGTATAGCTCCAGGGGAAAGCATTCCTTGTTACCAGGAGCTTATTTACCCAAGTATGTAATTTTCATTATATCATTTCACTTTAGGAAAGGCAAAGAGGAGCAGAGCCTCACCTCCTTTGCCACTGTAAAACTTTTATTTAAGTAGCAGGGGGGCCATATTTTATTCCTAGGCTCTGTCATGGTCTCCAGAGCTGCAGAGACCACCCTTTGCTGGTGATCAGATCTCCCATCACCTGCAGCAGCAGCAGACCCAGTGCAGGGGGGGAATTCCACCCGTGTTTCCCTGCAATAAGTTTCTCCCTCTGACTTTTGCTGTGGCAGCCTGCAAGCACTGCAGCTCAACCGTGCAGCTGCACTGCTGCTGCATTCCTGGTGCAGGGCCGAGCCAGCACTTTTTAATTAACACCAAATTCAGTGCTGGCAGAAGCACAGAGAGGGTAAAAAAAAAAAAAAAAATGAATACACCAAAACAGAACACCCACACTGGCTTTGTGAGCTTGTATTTTGTGTCAGTTGAAATGGTGTCTGTTGGTAAGAGAAGAGCCCTTAGCTTTTCTTTAGCACAGAGGAAGAAAAACTGAAGCCTGTTATTTCTGTGTACCTGGTAAATATGGATGATTTTTTTTTTTTCTGATGGAAACTACTTAACGTGTTCCACATGGAGAGGTGAGAATTGCACTTTGAGAGAAGACATTGACTGATTGATGTTGGCTTGTATTAAGAAAATACAGCTAACAGAAGGAGTCAATACATGCTCTTTTAAATTTTTTTTTCCTGCAGCATACGTTGTTTTTCCTGTATGTGTTTAATGAGGGAACTTAGTGGGGGAATGCCATTGCTTAATAGCCAACAGTATCTTGTTCTCTTCCTTTAAAATACTTAAGAGTGTTAAAATACAGTTATTAAGATCTGGCACTCATTTGAGTGCCCACTTGGGGCTTTGGATTATAAACACGCAGCATCTGTAAATGAGCTGCAGATGCAGAGTAAGTGTTCAGTCCTTTACCATTTAACCTAACAAGCAGTAAAAGCTGGGCACCAGTGACGTGTGTGGAACCTCAGTGTTCTGCAAACCCGTGGACAAACGTGTCCCTCCTCCCTGGGAATGCTCAGACCTCTGAAAACTGCTTGGTTCTCATCCCTGCTAAATCTCTAAGTTGCTTTTCTGACAATCTAAACTGTACTGATCATTAAGGATGAAATGATGAGTTTTTAAATCCAAGTTCTTTTCCTTTGGCTTTTACAACCGCTTTACAAAATGAGGAGTTTTGGCACCATTGTGTGCTGTAAGCAGAGAAGCTGATTATTTTGGGGAAAAAAAAAAATTAGCTGTGCTAATTTCTTGGTAGACCTTGTTGCTGATAAAGAGGGATCTGATTCAGCTTACACAGTACTGACATATTCCTGTGAACTGGTGTTGGGTAGGGTGGTGTGCTCCTCAAAGAGCTCCAGGAAACCAGGAGCTTTGGCACCTGCCTGTTTGGAGGAAGGTGCAGCTGGTTGCAGCTAATAATTCTTATAATAGAGGTGAAGTGCAGAAGCATACACTGTATAGCAAAGAAGGAAATGCAAATTCCTTCTGTGAAAAGGAAGAGTCAAGTTCAGGATACTGGCAAGGCAGTCGCACACCTGTACAGTTTTATAACACTGAACTGCAAGCACCAGTTCAAGGCTTCAAAGAGGAATGGTATTTTAACCCTATTACTACCTTTATTATTGTTATTATTATTATTTAACCCGATTTTTAAAGAGCAAGTTGTTCTAAAGAGGAAGGTATTACTTTGGTTTTCATGCTGATCCCTATTCAGCAAGAGGAAGAGGCTTTATCTGTCTAAAATTCTCAGTGAAGATCACGAAGATTGTCTACTTTATGTTGTGGTTGACCGTGGAGCACTGGCTGTTAACAAATGCAAAATAATACAAATGGATCAAATGTGAGTCATTTTGGTTGTGTACTGCAAAGACGGCCTCATTTTTCCCTTGGTTCCCATAATTTTTCTCATTCAAATAAAACTGTTGGCTTTTCCTTCTCATGTAAATGAATTATTCTTACAGTTCTTACAAACCTTTTATGTATGCTTAAGAAAAAAAAAAAGTAGAATATTTCTTCTACAGCTTCTAGATTGTTTTTCCTGCTTCTTACTCTTGTTTGGAGGAGTGAATTCAGACCAGAACTCTTTCTATGTCTTTATTATCATTACTTATCTTTAAAAAAAACCCAAACAAACAAAAAAACAAACCTCCAAATCTTTCTTTCATGTGACCATTTAGAAAAGCAGTGTCTCACTTAAATATTTAGAGTTAAGCATGCTTTTAAAGTTCATTATCAATATGAAAAATACAATTAATCAAGCATCTGTAAGCCATAGCCCCTTTTTTCCCCCACTCTCTTTCCCCATACAGTTCCTACTTTCTGTACTTCCTGGTGCTCCATGTGCACGTGTGAGTGGGAATTGCTTTCTCTGCTCTCTTTTCACTGGGCTTGTGTCCATTCCTTACTGGCAAACAAACCCTTGCTGTTGAAACAGCAAAACGTTTCAGGTGCTATTTATAATTTACTTTAGAGATTAGGTGATTGTAAGTGGGAGGAGTTCCTGAAACCTGTTGCTACTCTGGCATTCCAGCTTTGGTTTGAGCAGCTGTGGTCTGCTCTGGGCTTTTCCTCAAAATTATGCAGGTGAGCTCAATTCCCAGGTGTCCTTTAGTCTCCTGATTTTGTACCCAAGACCTGGGTGACCTGGCAAAGCAAAGCTTTGGGGGAATATGTCCTGTCTGATGTTGTGTTGCATCCAGAATACACCCAACCTGTCCCCTGGTGCTCTGAATTGCTCCGTGCTCAGGTGTCAGGTGCTACATTTGCTGTTGAAATAACAGAGCATGGCATTACATACTGCTCCTGTAGATCTCTGCAGATTCCATCCCTTTTGACAAGTTTGTTAGGGACTGAATAGGTGCGGTTGAAATGTTATGGGGTTCTGGCACATGGTGCATGTTTAGTGATTTTATGTGCTTGGTTTTCATTATAAACGGTGTTTCAAAATATAATCGGTGAGGTTTGGATTGGCCAGCATAGCCCTGCAAGTAGCATTTGTGTTGCTAGAAATTCTCACTGTTTCTGTGCTGCTTTGTAAATTTAGAAAATTATTTTTCTTTCAAGTTACATCCTTTAAAAACTACAATAAGTAGACAACTATACCTTTGAAAAGTCCTTATCTCTTGTGGTGTGATAGCACAATAAAATTGACCTTGGTCCTAGGGGCTTTGAAAAGACTGCAGTGAAAGTGTAGATGTTTACCTTGTAAAACTGCCTTTTCTGCTTTGAAATATAGTGATTTAGTGCTTTGTTGATGGTGAATTGGTGATGCCTTCAGTTAAACCACTGTGAGTAGCCGTGCATTGATTCTCCTCTTCCCTTTTACGATGGTATCCACCCCTGTGAAGTGCTCATGCAATTGACAGGTGTCGCACAGAAACAAGGTAACCATTGACTTCAGCAAAGAAAGAAATCTTGATTAACGCCCTTGGAAAACTCAGCAAGGAACGTCAGACAATACTTTACTCACAAAGAAGATGACATCTCTTTGCTGATATGCAAAGTCATTTGTCATTTAGGGAAGAGGTAAAGCAGCATCTCCAGTGTCAGTAATGCCTGACTGTGTCTTAAAACATTTTTTTTGTTGAGGTGGAGGTTTGAAAGAATGTGTTATTAAGTATGAAAGAATGTATTGTTTGCTGTTTGAGGATTTTAATTGTCATTTGTCCAAGTAGGTAATGAAGTTAGTGCAGGGTAGACCTTCTGAATCTGATAGCTCTGGGGTGATAA
Organism: Edolisoma coerulescens; assembly: GCA_013397115.1. Classification (NCBI taxonomy): domain Eukaryota; kingdom Metazoa; phylum Chordata; class Aves; order Passeriformes; family Campephagidae; genus Edolisoma; species Edolisoma coerulescens. The sequence continues at coordinate 2,127,651 of VWZW01003862.1, forward strand.
AAGTACAATTATCACAACAGTCCTGGGCTTCATTTGAAGTTATTATATGAAGATACTGAACTACAAAGTTTACACATTTCTGTTTCAATTTGTTAATAGAGTCCAGATCAGGTTGATCTTAGCTGTGAGAACACAATCTTAATCCCAAGGATTTCCTTTCTAAGAGTTAGGGTTTTGTGCCAGAAGTTATGAAGGGTGTTGATTCTAACTCCCTTCAGCATATGGTTAAGGCTTAGGGGCAGTGTAGACTTGGAAGCAGATGCTGCAGTAGAACAACTAAATTTTGTATTTACGAAAAAAAACCTTAAGTGCGATCTAGATTTTTTTTTTTTTTTTNTGAAATTGTTTTCAAATAGTGAAGAATCACTTGTTTTGAGTGCAGTTCTAAAATGAAATGATGTTTCCATGCTAATTTCACTCTAAATTGTCCTAACCATTGAGAGAGGATGTGATGAGAGCAGACAAGCCTGTTCCTAGCTTTAGAGGTTGGGAAAAAGAGTTATTGAGATGTGAATCAGTGAGAATCCATGGTGAATCCGGTTAAGGGGGAGAATGAGACGTGTCTCTCTTGGGAGATTATTTTGTTTACGGAAGATAATCTGTTTTAGGGGTGATGTGTGTGAGTGGGTCTGGGACATCTCCAAGGTGACTGGTTTAAAAGTCCTGAAGTGCTGCCTTGCACTTTTGTTGAGCTGTGCCCACGGCATGTGAGTCGCTGTGGTTGTAGGCGCAGCCTCTGTTTCAGCTCGGAGCAAATCCAGTCTCGGTGGAACTTCCACAGGAACATGCAGGGCCTGTGCTCTGAGGGTATTTCTTTAGTCTGACAGACAATTCCATGTTTTTCTGATGGCATAGCACAACCCCTGGTTTCACCTGGAGCCTTTAAGTAGGACTTGTCTGGCAAGAGATCCCGAGGACAGCTGTGAGGTCAGGAGGAGGGAAGAGGAGCTCTGAGGAGGTGATGTGGAGCCATGGCCCAGGAGGGGTTGGGAAGGAGGGGAGGGAGGGCCATGCCCTTTGGAAAGGAGCGCACCATGACTCTGGATGAGCGTGGGTCAGGCTCTGTTCAGGTGCAGTGGCTCCCTGTGCACAGCTGTCCTTTCCAGCCTCTCCACAATGGCCGTGGGTTCCTCCACTCCCTGCAGGATGCACATCCTACCCAGGGGGCTGGGAGGGAAAGCGGGAGGGGGGACTTCTCTCACAGAAAAAGAAAGGATTCAAACCAGATCCATCAACTTGAAACTGGATCAGACTGGTTCTAACTAATCCAAAACTGTTATAACATGGCCCAAATTGTTTAAACTGGTTCCAGCCGGTTCTGACTGGTTCAAACTAGTTCTGACCAGTTCAATTCAGAACAGTTCTGACCGGTTCCAACCACTGACTGGTTCTGACCACTTTAAACCAGTCCAGAGCAGTTCTGGCCTCTTCAAACCAGTGCAGTTCCAACTGGTTCAAACCAGTTCTGGCCGTTTCTGACTGGTTCAAACCATTTCTGACCAGTTAAAACCGCTTCCAACTGATTCAAACCTGTTCCAACCAGTTCAACCTACTTCTGACAGGTTCAAACCGGTTTTGACTGGTTCTGGCCGGTTCTGACTGCTTCCAGCTGGTTCTGGCCCATTTTGAATGGTTCAAAGTAGTTCAAAATAGATCAGACTGATTCCATCCCACTCAAACTAGTTCAAACGGGTTCCAACCAGTTCCGGCTGGTTTTGACTGGTTCAAACCAGTTCTGGCTTGTTGTGACCCGTTCATGATAGTTCAAACCGTATCCAATGAGTACAAACTGGTTCAGGCTGGTTCTTTCCATTATTCTGTAGGTTCCATTCCGTACCGGGAGTCAGTTGTTGGCTGCTCAAGCCGTCACAGTCAGGACGAGAGGAAAATCCCCAGCTCTCCCCTCAGAACATTTGTAGCTGCCACGTTATTCACGGTCATGGCTGTGCTGTGCCAATTATTCCAATATTAACATATTTCCATGCCATTTACTAATCAAGGTCTAATAAAACAAAGATCAGAAAATTAATGTATTGTAAAAGATCCCATTCTAATTTTTTACATCTTTGATATGGATACTTTTCATAAATAGCAAATGTTTCTAATTATATTTTGTCAAGCACTTCTGAAGAGGTCTGTCTCCTCTTCAATCTTAAGTTCCTAAAAATGACCTATTTAAATTTTATTCAGTATCTCTAACTGTTATTAGAACCTGTATTTGACATATGTGAATATTATTTGATCTTTTCAAACCACATTGATTCTCACTAAGAAATCTTGTGTTTCTACCGCCGCAATCTTTGCCTTTTTCTTTTTGCCTCCCTCAACTGGAAATGGTTGGATTAAAGTGCTTATCCATACTTTATTGAGCAGTATGAATGGCCTGAGTCCAAGGTAACTTATGACACCTTGTTCATCCTATATCTTCATGTATTCCAATAACACAAACTCTTTCCAGAATTTATGGAACGCTTTGAACTTGTGAATGGCAGAGACAAGGTTACGGGTGGTTCACCTATCTGTAACCGTGCTGTGTTTGGCTCGGTCATCTTCATAATGAAAAAGTTGAAAATTGTGGCTGTTTTGGTTTAGTTTTGATTTTTAAAGTTCTCTTACTGAACTGAACTTCGAGGACTGTTGTATGCAGTATATCCTTTACTGTTGGCAGTGGAGGAAACATTTACTTTGATAAAGCTGCCCACCATTGCTTCTTTCCTCACACAATTAAATTGTCTGAGAGGACAGCAAAAAAAGGGTGCCACAGGATGGGAGAAAATCATACTCGAGTTTTGAGCAAGAAGGGGTTGGGTTCAGCAACTGTTTGGGAAGTCCAGAGATTATGGCTTTGAGAGCCCCTTTGTGCTCTCTGGTTACTGTCATTGAGCAAGTGACTCAGGAATGGAAATTTCAGGCCACGCCTGTATTGTCACCTGTCAGCTTTGGTCCTGCTGGGAAGGAAGAGAGGTGCAAGCTGGATCCGAGTGCCAGGCTGTTTGATCGGAAAAGGGGGCTGTAGGGAGGTGGGACAGAGTACCCGCTCCCCATTTCCTGGGAGAGAAGGGGGCAAAGAGGGTAGGAACTTCCCACCATCTGGAATCAGCCCACTGGAAATTAGCAGAGCCACACTGAACTGAGCTGCAGTTTAACTCCACTGCTTTGGCATTAGCACTTTTAATTGCACTGGGGATTTTTTTTTGGAAATACTTTTTTTTCCCAGGCACAAGGTCCTGCCCTTTGACCAGTTTGGCTTCTCAGTTCATTTGCTAGAAGCATCCTTTGGATGTCAGTGTCTTGTTCTTCCTGTTTGACCTTCAGAATTAGTCATCTAATTACGGACTGGGCTGACCCATGTAGCCTGTGTTTGACCAAATTGCTAAGAAATTACTGTGAATACTAATGATGCTAAATATGGACCACTTGAAATCCTGGTGCTTGCAGAAGCAACTGCAAGTGTTTTCCTCTTCCATGTTCAGGCAGCCCCAGGAATGAGCAGTGTGATTCAGCATAAGTGGCTTTTTGCTCAAACTCCTTCTACCTAAACCCTGGTTCAAACTACACTTGAAATGCCTCCTCCCGTTTATTTCACAGTCTACTTTTCATGATCTGTGTTGTTTTTTAATATTGATGTGATATTTCAAAAAAAATTGTGATAGAATGATTTCCTCAGGAGACCCCGTATTGGCATTTGGACAATATTATTAAAGTCTGAGTTCTGAATTAAAAAACCAGTCGTACTGAATTTGGGGTTTTGATAGGAGAGGTGAAGTTGATAGCAGAAGGAAATGTTTTTAAATTACAAATTTTGCTTTCCACTTAAGGTTACAATAAGTTGTAGTAAGATTTAACCTGAAGTTTTTCTTAAAATTCGTAAGTTGGCCTGAATGTCCTCCCACATTTTGGAGAGAAAACTGTTCTTAGTCACCTTACTGTGATATTGTTACTTTTGATTTATTTTGCACAGCTCAATATGTTTAATATTGATACTTTAATACTTTATTTTACATTATTTGTGCTAAATAGAGTAATATTTTATCGTCAACAAAACTATGAAATTGCAAACAACCCTACTGGATGTGCATGAGAGGATTTTGAGAATTTTTCTATGTATTTTTAAAATGCCCTGAATCTGGGAGAGCTTTGTGCTGTGCATATTGAGGCACGTCAAAGGATTCCCTGGTGCAGCTTCCCTGGCTCTGAGTGCCTTTTAATATGATTTCAGTTACGAGTGGTGCACAGGCTCCAGCAGCCTGGTGAGCAGTGATGACTACTTCAGATGCAGCACTGATGGCTGTCCTACTTTTGGGTTTATTCTATCCCTCAATTGCCTTCTCCACAGCACCCAGCCTCCCTCTCCTCCTGTCCTGAAAAAGACAATGTCAACTCCTCTGTATTTAAAAAAAAATTAGATATATTTCTTTAGTGCAAAGGAATAATGTTACTCAGGGTTCATCAGACTTTTTACAGCGCTGTTTGTAATTATTTTGCTTTAGAAAGAGAACTTTCATTGATTTTTGCTTGCGTGGTTTTTTTGTGCTCTGCTAAAGCTCTTGCTGAGCTTCCAAAGACAAGTTCTGAGCATGAGCTAAGTGGATGCTTTCAAGTAGCTGAATAATAATTGAGGAGCTCAACATGTGGGATAACTGCACTCTTTTCTCCTTCCCTCCCCCCCCCCCCCCGCCCCCCCTTCTGAAGGTTAATTTTTTTTTTCCTTCTTGTTACCATGCTTTGTATGCTGGGATTTACACTGATATTTGGCACTTGCATCAAACTCATCCAGTCTGAATTCCTTTCAATATGTAACTAAAGAGAGCAAAACAGCAAAGGCTAGATTTATTTTTCTTTTTCAATCCCAAGGGATGCAAAGCAATGAAATGAGTCTCTACACTCCCAGCTGGGGCCAGGCTGGACTCTTTCCTTTGGTGTTCATAAAACCTCCTCTGTTGTCCTTCAGATTTTCAGTTTTACTCATAATTTAAGGGGAGTGATGTGAGTGGAAACCACGTGAATGAAAGTGAAGGACTACAGCCATCCAGAAGAGCACTGAGGAATTCTGACTTGTAGCAGCCTCTGTAGGACTGGGTACGCAGTCTATGAGTAAGTTTTTGACCTTTTTTTTGTAACCTATAACAGGATAGTGGTTTTCCAGTCCCCCCTTCTCTTCTCAGGAAAAGTTGGGTATGCAAATTTAAGTTGCGATGAAAGAGGTGTGCAGAAACAAAACTGAAAGCACCCTTTCTCCTCCCATCTTTTCCTTGATTTTTTTCCCCCTTTGCTTGTAAAAAGAAACAGAAGATCTGTCTTTGCTTCAGAAGGAGAGATCTTTCAGCACTGTATCAAAGTGCAGGGGGCTGTTAATCACTTACACGTTTTCAGTTGGAAATAGAAAATCAGTCTGGTTATTCACTTCTGTGATCAGCCAAGGAGATAACTCTGAGAACTGCAAAGCTCTATTTTGTTTCTGTTTTTATCCAAATCAGGAGGGAGGGAAAAGCATTGTAAGTTGGTGACAGTTTAAATGCACAGATGTAAATACTTTAGTAACCATTTTGTCATATGAATCCCAGACAACTGTCCAAACATCAGGGTTAGCCTAGAAAAAATATTGCTATTTATTTTGCTACCTGTGTTGCTAGTGCCTACTAAAATCTCTGTTTACAGCTGAGCTTAAATGTGGTTTAATTCTGTTTGTAGTAAAAAATGCTTGAAAAATCCAAAGCTGTCACACGGCTTATGAATTAGAACACACAATTTTTTAAACTTTTTAAGCAGAAATACAAAACGAGAACATTGTAGCATATCGGTGGATGTGATAAATGGAGAAGCTGCCTATCCAGAGCCAATGCTCCTTGAGAATCTGTTTGCAGTGATGTGGGGTGAGGGGCCCTGTACATATTCAGCAACCACTTCTCCAAAACAGCACCCAGATTCTTACTAAAGGATTGTGTAGAGTAGCAAAGGGCAAAGCTTCTGAAGTGTTTTAACAAACACAGAGCCCTGTAGAGCTTTGTGAGGTGATTTCAGAAAGCAAAAATCAGCTGAGGATTGGAAATGCAGGTGACAGAACGACTTTTAAAGTCCAGAGAGGTGGCACTGAAGGGATACACGTGTAGTAAGTAATGCCTTGCTTCATCACCTGATTGCCCACAGCAAGTGCAGAAAAAGGTGATGGCAGAGGAAGCTGCTTAGGGGAGTGATGCAGAAGATGCTGGCTAGGAGGGAGAAGGGAGCATGGAAACAGAAGTGCTGATGCCCTTAATGTTTTTTAACAAGCTGGATCAGCTGTGTGCTATGTTTATCCAATGATTTGATTTCTTGATCTGTGTTTTCTGTGTAAGCTCTTCTGTAATGAAAGTTTTGACACCATTGCCCTCTGGTAAGCACCTGTCCAGTGAGAATCCATCTGCTCCTGCAGTGTGTGGTATTTGTTTGCAGAGTTGAAGGCAGGTCCCTTTCCAAGGGGATTCTCTGTTGCATTTGCCAAAACACCGTGTGTAGCCACAGGGTGAGAGCTCTCGCCAGGACCAGCAGCAATACAACGGTGCCCAGGCACTGCTGCTTTGAGGACTGGACCAAAAAAATCCTGCTGTGCTGCTGTGTGGATGGACAGGCTCATGGGAGAGATTTTCAGTGTATTTCTTCATTATATCGTGTGCCTGTGATCCAAATGAAGGCCATGCACAAACACAAGAGCTAATTGTACAGTAGGTTGGTTGAGCAGGTAGAGAAATGCCAGCACTTATCAGCTTTTGCTCCTCAAGCCCAAACAAGGAAACAGTTCATAAATTTGAGGGAACGTCTGCTGATAAACTCTGAAAGTTTGCCCCTGCCTCCCCCGAGTTGTAAGAACTGGCACAAAAATGTACATCTTGGTGATCCTTTGTGAAACAAGAGAGCACAGTATGGTCCTGGACTGTCAGGGATACAAAGGGACATTTTCCTGATACCAGCCTGGTGCTTGCCTGCTGACTGGGAGCACGTGCTTGCAAAGTCTTGTGTGAGAGAAAGTAAAGCACGGAGAGAAATGGTTTGTGTCCTGTGGTGAAAGATGCGCTGCACCTCCTGATCAAGGAGGTGTAAAAGGAGCCAGATGTGGAATGTTTCACACGGGTGGGATGCGGCAGCCCGGACTAACAAAGCTGCAGTTGGTGTGAGGCCTCAGAGGATCAGGGATAACCCCAAGCCTGCCTCGGGGAGGGATAGCTGGAAGTGGTTTTCTCACCTCTGAAATCCTAGAATAATGATACATTTTGCTTCCACGGCAGTTTCACACCAAAACGCGCATTTATTTTTAAGCCAAACATCACCATATGCAGTGCATGGAAATAAGTTGCTATAACTGTTTCTGATGTGCAAGTGTTTGGAACACATGTAAGCAAATATTCCACAAAACCCCAGAATTCCTCCCGTACCAACGCGGTTCATCCCAGGCCTGTGGTGGGCTCACGATGCTTTGCAAGCCTGCAGTCGTACCCCTGCCCCTTGGTGCTTTCCCTGGGGCACAGCCTCGCACTGCACATCTCTGAGCAGCCCAGACAGCTCAGGGTGTTATCAGGGTGAGGAAGAACGAGAAATAGTGATAAATAAATGCAGGAAGGTGAACCAGTGGGAGCAGCCCTCCCTCTGCTCCCCAGAGCTGCCTTGGCTTGCAGGTGAGCCCTGGCAGGATTCAGCCCTGGCCCCAGACAGCTCCTGTGAGCCTCAGGCTGGGGAGCTCCTGAGCTGGCAGCTGTGCTGATGTTCACCTGGTAACAACTCAGCCTTTCATGCCGGGTTAACCTGAGCAGTATTTAATTCTTGCAGAAGCTTGGCATAGTTAAAAGGCTTGGCAGCTTGAGTTATAAACAGCCAGGAGTTTGAGAGAAGTTGATTTAGTTCATTTTATTGTGTGCCAAAACCTCGATTTAAAGTGTCTGACCTCAAGATGCAACAAAAAAGAAAGGTTCCTCTGATCTTCTTTGGCTCCATTTTCAGACCCTTTCAATGTAAGGAAAATATTTTGTTGATGTCTACCATCCTCTTAAATCTGAAATATGCAAGGAACGAAAAGCTCTATCAGTAACAGCATGAAACTTTTAGTGGATTTGTTACTGTTCTCTGACCTAAGTTCTTGACTTGTTCTTTCGTGTCATGAGATGAAATGTCTCTGACATACCGACAGCACGTACAGAGTTACTGGCACAAATGGAGTGGTTTCAGTAATGCTTTTTTAGAAGAGATATTGCCTACTATCTCAGTCTCTGTATCTGTTCATTAAGATGAACAGTTAATTAAAACCTTTACTACTTAATTGAGGCAGAACTTCTTAGCTAGAAGGTAAAAATACTGCTTGGCTTCTTTATAAGAATTCTCAGGCTTGGCATAATGACTTTTGTGAGGACTTTGTGAAAAAAAGGCCAGTGTGACATGAAATAGCATCCTTTATCATGCTTACTGAGATGCTGGGAAAGATTCAAGCATTTCCAGATGGAAATACGATGTATGCTGTATTCGATTTAAGACAAGTTGTTAGTTTTTCAGGAGTTTCAAGTCAGATAATGGTAAAAAAATTGTGGTGATGTATTTTTCTATGAGTCCTGGGCGGCTCTGAGAGCAGGTCTTGTTTTGCTATCTGTTTCTTCTTTCAGAAGCATCCTTATCTCTGTGACTTTGAAGTTCTAAAGAGCAAACACTATTACTGTTTAAGTATTGTCAAAATATACTCCAAAATGTTTTAGACCCTTACTTTCAAGCATATGTTTCCTAATATTTTCTAAAAAGTGGTTGTTTGCAAGTTTGAATGCTGAGAATTTGCTTCTTTTCTATCACTTACCAACCACTCTTGTAAATTAAAATTTAGTCATATTCTGGTAGTATCATAAATTCAGATAGGTTTTTCTGGCCTATGCTCTTCCTTGAAATGATGAGCTGGTACTTATGCATATGTGCAAATCTTGTTTATTTTATGTACTATACCTGCAGCCTACACACGTGACATTGAACTTCGGCAGTGAAAATTGCTTGATAGATCTTTTACACCAACTCGCTGCTTTTTTTCTGCTTGATTTCATTTTAGCATTCTACAAAGAAAAACTGCAGCTCTTGCATCTGGAAGGTGCTTGTTTAAAAGTAGCTTTACGAGGCAGGCATTTCTGTTTGGCTCAGAGTGAAGCGTTCCCCAATCTCACAGACCCATCTCCCTTCCTGAGCATTTTTGCATCATAAAGTCTGTGCAGAGCGAAGCGTGCTCTGATGCTGTCTCTGCGTCCCATTGCCTGAGTGGTGCAGCAAGAAGCGTCCAGATCTGCAATTGAAAATTAATGAGGAACTTAGCTTTTTATGGAAGACACTAGCATTCAGTTTGCTGCACAGCAATAGCACTGATATCCTGTCTCAAGCAAGCATGAAAGCAGTGGAGCCTTGTTTATCTCAGCAGTCAGCAGCAATCACTCCTGACTGCACACCAGAGGCAGATCTGCTGAGTGCAAAGGTGCCATTTTTATGTTGCTATTTATCAGACCAGAACTACTGACTTTACTCTCAGAGCATTTACTTTATTTGTTTTGGAGATTGGTGCTCTTCCAGGAGAAAAGTATAAACCTATTTGAGGAGAATCAGCATCCGGGAAAAGTGCTTCAAGCCTGCTTTTAGAAGTTACTTCCTTTGTTTCCTCCATTATTTCAACATTTATCAAACAGCTTCAAAGAAACTTTCTGTTTCAGTCACCTTTATGCCACCCTAGAGCTGTTGATAAAGCACCTGTGGTAAAATCCCCATCAGCCTGCATAGAAGTGAAGCAAGCTGGAGTGTAGCACAAGAGCAGCAGAGGGTTTTCAAATACTTCATTTATTCCTAGCTTTGCTATTTTTGAATCCTAATTTTCTTGACTTTATTTTTATTGTTTAGCCAGTGGCCAGAGGCACAAGAAGGCTGTTACTGTTCTGTTGGCAAGCACGTGAGAAGATGCAACTTGGCTGTAAACAGGCAGTGAGTTATGACAGAAAGAGGAAATAGAGGGAATTAATTACATTAGAGTAATATTTTGTCTGGATGCTGTAAGAGGTCCGGGATTTGAGGTTAATTGTTGGAAAGAATAATTGCTACCAGTTTCTAACTATATGTTTTAACACGAGGATAGCTGTGGGGGCAGAGAGAGGGAGAAACAGGTTCAGGAGTAGTGAGGGGAGCTGACATGGGCATGGACTGATGGAGGAGTTCTCCTGGGAAGCTGCTGCAGCCAGGCTGAGTGCTGGGATTGCAGTGTCTGGGGCAACTATTCCTTTATGTTATTTAATGTATATTCTGTGGCTTCTGGCCCAGATTCTCATTTTGAATTTGAGACACCCTCAGTCTAAATGGCACATGTGGCATACAGCAAACTTGTGCTTAAAATTAACTTGAGGTTGTTTCTCTTAATGGTAAAGCAGTCAGTGTGAAGGTAAGGATGTTTGTCTGTAAAAAAAAAAAGGAATGCTGAGACCTGACTGTGCAGAAGTTTGTAAGTCACTTCTCCAGGGCATGGAGAAGCTGTCTGAACTCACTTCCATACTATTGACAGTTTTTGCTTCTTCATGGAGGACAGGAGACAAAAAGAGACTGGGAAAGAGCAAAAATACAAATAAAGCAAATCCTAAGAGTGATCTGTGAAATTTTGAAGTGGTTTATGTCAGTTTGCAATATATGGGACAAAGTGAGGGGTATGTGAATTTAGAAGCAACCCCCTCATCCCATTCCTTTCCCCTTTCCTTTTGTGTGTTGGTTGGTTTGTTTGATTTTTGTTCCAGTAGTTTGATGTTTTTGGGGTTGTTCATGCTGTTGCTTCCTTGTCTTGAAGGAGGGGATTGTTGGGGGGCCAGCGAGTCTCAAATAGTTGTTCTTGGAACTCTTGCAACTTCTTTTAAGTTGCAGGACTTAAATGTTTTTAATTAAGTTGGCTTTGTCTTCAAAATGTGAATTTAGTACTTAAGATCAAATAGTGCTTTTAAAGACTCCTTTCTCATCTACTCTGACCTTCTCCCACCACCGAGGTCACTCAGCTGTACTGCAGAGAGGAAGTGTGGAAGGAAAAATGTTTTCAGTTTGCCAGGAACCACTACAACCTCAAGGGATTTTGAGCAGTGGGTCATTTTAAGAACTGTGATTTGTTGAAGTACCTGGAATTTGTTCAGAACATTCTTGTTGTTGCTGTTGCTGGTAGAGAAGCAGTTATTCAATTTTCAGTGGTCAAAGTGTGAACAGCAAAATTTGTTCCTCTCTTTTGGGCACACCTTGTAATGCAGGCTGCTTTCAGCACTACCCAGAGTGACCATTTCCAAGCTTGTTAACTCGAGAGGGCTTGTTTCTGCATGTGGGAACCATGACAAGCTGCAGTGTAGGATGGTCAAGCCATTAAATGATGTACAGCCTGTTGCACTTGGCACAGCTCCTTATTGTAGCCTGGATGTGTGGGTCAAATCCAAAGAGACAGAGCCAGACTCACTGGGGCATTCTGAGGTGCTACACTTCTTATTTAAATCTGTGTCTGGATGTGTATATGAATTACGCCAATGCCAAGCAATTGTATCAATTCACAGCTTGACAGATCGTCTGTGCTGGATAGGAAATGTTAATTCCCTGCTCCTGTAACTCAGTCTCTCTTCTCCCCGTGGCCCCGCAGTGAGGCCTCGGTTAAGGGGAATGTATAAACAGCTGCAGCAAGGCTGCTCCGACTACGGATGTGTCTTCCTGCAGTGAGATCTCTGGGTCACCAGGTGTCCTGGTGTCGGCTGGGATAGGGCTCGTTTTGCTCCTAGGAGCCAGCACAGAGCTGTGTTTTGGACTTGGGTTGGGAATAATGTTGATAACACGCTGATGTTTTGGCTGTTGCTAAGTAGTGCTTACCCTGAGTCAAGGACTTTGCGGTGTCTCATGCTCTGCCAGCGAGGAGAGGCACCAGAAGCTGGGAGGGACCGGGGCCAGGGCAGCTGACAAGAACTGGCCAAAGGGATATTCCATACCATAGAACGTCATGCCCAGTATATAAACTGGGGGGAGCTGGCTGGGAGGTGCCCATGGCTGCTCGGGGACAGGCTGAGCACATCTGTCAGCAGTGGGTGAGCAATTGCATTGTGCATGGCTGGTCTTTCTTGAGCTTTATTTCTTTGTCTTGTAGCTTTTCATTACAAAAATACCATAATTATTATTATTATTACTACTACTACTGTTATACTTTGTTTCAGTTATTAATCTGTTCTTATCTCAATCTACATGTTTTACCCTTTTTCTGGTTGTCCTCCCCGTCCCACCAGGGGCAGGGAGGGAGGGAGTGAGCAGCTCTGTGGTACTTAGTTGTCGTCTGGAGTTAAAGCACACCACCAGGCACCATGCAAGCCATACTCAGGGGGTTTTGGGGTCCCTCTCCATGGGTTAGCCAGCTGAGCTGTGCTGCTTTCCTCCAGAGGAATGCTCTGCTGCTTTCCACCCACAGTCCTCCCCCACCCAGCTGTCCACCTTGCTCCTCCGGGTTCTGGCAGCTTTCTGTCCTTGACATGCTGCCTCCTCCTTAGCCTGATTGTCTCAACACCAAGTTTCTTAAAATGCTGCTGCACTGCTTTTGAGTCACAGGTTGGCAGCTGTGCTCTTGCCAAGACCTTTACTTGTGTTCTTGATGCCATTCAGATGTAACAGGGCATAAGCGTGGGACCACAATGGGAGAGTTTATTTTACCTGTGGTCAGGAGCTGTTTGTGGATCACTTGCTGTGTTTCTGGTGGCTTGAGAAGTCGTTGTGATTATTGTACCTGACTATAGATTCTATCTCGGTCTGACTTCCCAGTTAGTCGTCTTGTGATCAGATGACCTCCAGAGTTCACTCCCAAACGAAATTATTCTGCAATTTATACTGTTATTTAAACATAGTGCAGATAAGGAGCAGACGGTGCAGTAAAAGAACTGGTGAGCACAGCTCAGAATTGGGAAACAAAAAGTGATTCATGGGCTAAAAGATAGTAAAGAGCCAAGTGTGTATCTCTCTTTTGCAACTCCATATATTTGCATGGGCTGGTGTTCAAATATTGGCTGATCTTGATAATCCACTATCTAATTGAGAGGTCACAGAAATAAAGGTCTGGCATATATTCGTTATGAATGTTTAGAATTCTTATTCTTAACTCTCCTTAAAAGAGAGCTAGACAAAAAATGTTTACTACACAAGAAGCATGTGTGTGGCAGGGAAAACAGCTTATAAAAGAAGGATTGACTTGTAGATTTTTTCATGTCTGGTAGGTCATTAACACTTTTATTCATATATATCCATTTGAAAATAGCTCAGTAACAGCAGGGCGATCCCGGTTGTTCACCAGAATAAAACTTTCTACAACAGTAGGTTTTATTAGCAATGCATTTGTATGTATTAATTTTGCAGATGACTTGCTATGTTACTGAATCATTGAAATTTCATTCCTCATAAAACTAAGCATTTGTTTTGCTGCTGCAAGCATTCACACAAGTATAAACACCATTGCTGGGCTATAATGATGTGTGCCCTCCTAAAGTGTTTATTCTACAGTTGGTGATTTGTGCTCCAAGGTACTTTACTCCTAGTGCATAATGTAGCATTTTTTTCCTTGAAGTAGAAGAATCCTATGCTTTTGGTACAATAAATGGTCTTAAATGGTACCAATGCCTGCTTGGAAGTCAGATCAACACAGGAATTAGTGCGTGTTTTATATCTTGTGATCTTCAGTCTTAGTGACCTGAAGCCACCTTTATTTTCAGACGGCACGTACTGAAAATTATGCTCTTTTGGCTTGTATGATTAATAACTGTACTGCAAAGTTACAGCCTCCCAAATCACCTGGGGTTTTCTTTCAGGATCCTCTTTACAAGTTATTCTAGCTACCATCAGCCTTGGGAGTTTGTGAGAGTGCTGGCCCCAAGCCATGCCTGCTGTGTGCAGTGAGAGTTACCTTTGGGGCCACCATGGTTGCTGCAATAAAGGTGCAGGTGTGGAGGTACCTGGGATGACATCCAGTCCAAGCTGTAGAGTATAACCATCATTTTTGGGTTCCCGTGGCACAGAGGTCCTTCTGCACCACGGGGTGCACCCTCCAGATGTGGCCAAGGTCCCTCCCAGTTCTGGGGGTTGTTTTGCTGGTCTAAAAGCTGCTGCCAGCCCATGTTGCTGTGCCTGCTCCCAGGTGTATTGTTTCTGAAACCCTTGTATTTGCTTGGCTCACGGGGTGTGTGCTCTTCCCGTTCTTCCCTACTTCTTAAGCAGATATATTTACCTTCTGTCATGTTTTTCACCCATAAAGCCTGTCCTGTAGGGTTATTTAAGGGTGGACATCTCCTCTTACTCACCTTATAGCTCTTATTGAGTGCTGGTGATTGCACTACAAAAATAGAAACCAGTGATTTATGTTCGTTCTTGGTAATAAATGACCTTGGGACCTGGTCTCTTAGGGCCTGAACTGTAAATAATTAAGCTTTACCTCTGCGGAACCCTCACTCAACCCAGACTGGTTTTAGCTGTAATTTTGTAACAGTTAACTGTTCATTTCTTTCCCAGACACTGTGGTCATGTAGCATGGTCAAAAAAACCCCGCCAAAATTAAAAGCTATGCACACCTTTTTTATGTGCACGAGATAATAAATGCTGTGCAGTCAAAAACCAAAAAACTGATGTAACTGCAGAGCAGCCATGTATTAGTTCCAGCTTGGCCTAGCAATTCCAAACAGGAGCAGGCTCTCAAGATCGTTGATTCCCTGATTATTTTTCAAGTCTATCAAACTATGAGCTTTGGGCATCTGAGTTTTGTTCTTGACTAACCTGATATTGGCAACTGAGATTTTTTTTTTACTTCATATCCAAATTAAAGGGAAGGATGCAATTTTTCAGTATTAGCTGACCAAATGGAGGATTGTAAATTTCTGAAAAGATTAAATATATTTTCTAACTTTTTTTTTTTTTTTTTAAGTTTGGGCACTTCAAAAAGTTCCAGTTGTCTCTCATGGTTTAGGTTTTTTAGTCAGGCAAGGTTAATTAATATTTTGGGCATTCTGAGTAGACTGATCTATGAACAGCAATGCTCAAATGATAGTGTGAGATTTGGTCCTGTGAGCATATTGTAGTGAAATAAATCATTGAATGAGGCATTTGGAAGTGAGTGTTAAAGATGACAAAAATATCCAGCTGAGTGCACTACTGCACACCCAAATGTTACTTTTTCTTCTGAAAATCATCTAGGTGCGTGGGAGAACCTTGATTTTCAGGAAATAGGATTTTTCAAAACCAGTATTTAAAAGAGACTAATGGAAGCTGGGCAATTGACTCTCTGTTGTTCCTTCAACCCCTCCCTCTGAAAAATCTGTGGAACAGAGGAAGAAAAAAAGGAAAACTGTAGTTTTCATTTGGAGAGAGACTGGTTTGCATCTCATGATGCTCTTTCAGAGGTTTCTTTTCCTTCTAATCCATGCTGTCTGTTAGCTTATCTTGTGGTTGACTTGTACTAATTATCTGTGCTGAGTAACTATTTCAGTGTCCAGGCAGTTCCATACTCAGTACACTGTTGTGACTTTATCCCTTCCACACTTCTTCCAAATAGTTCTTAGAAGTCGTTTCCATCTTCTGACAGGGTTCTGTTACTCCTGCAAATCCTATGGACTTCTTTTTCTGCTTTTGTAATTTGATTTTTAAGTATAGATTTGTTGATCCAAATACTTCTTGTATTGGCAATCACTTTTCAAGACACTTTCCAAGTGTCTGTTTTCTATGTGCAACAAATGGGGATTAAAATTCAACAGGGGTTTAAAAAAAGCAAGAATGAAAAATAAAGTGGAAGCAAGGTTTTCTTCCTATCCTGATTTGTGTGTTTGTGAGAAAACACCACAGCTGACTCGAACTCTGTGGGATGTGGACGGTAGGCAAAATATATTGTGGAGATACAGTTCCCTCTGGATAATTCAAAAACACACAAAAAAATCATTATGCTGCTTATGATTTCCTTTGTTACCCTCGTGGCTTGAAACGTATCCCAGATTCCTCAAGTTTTGTGCAATCTTTTTTTCTTCCATAAATCTGGAGCTGTGGATGCTTCCTCCCTCCTCTGCTGTACTTTACTCCTGGGGAGGGGGGCTGTCCAAATGCCATTTCTGAGTAACAAACCCTCGCATGTTCAGGCCAACAGTGTGAGTCAGGAGTGAGAGAGTTCTTCCATTCCTTGCCTCCTCTCAGGCAGGTTTGGAAATCTCTGGAAAAGCATTCATGGTCAGTTTGGCATTGGTTTTTATACTGCATGTGGCTAGTTTTCTGCATCCTGTGTATTATCCCCCTGGAGTACACTGAAACATGAGAAGGAGAGGAACACTAGGTAAGAGCAACCTACTATTAGGGAAATGCAAATTACATGACATCACAGTTTACATATTTCCACTACAGGAGCAATCCAAGAGAGTATCATCTCCTCCATCACTAGAGAAGTTTTACTAATTTATGCATTCAGGACAATTTGCAGTGGTTAAAGACTTGTTTGTTAACCACTGAAGGCAGGTGCCACCTGCTGCAGTTCTTTGTGTTAGACTCATCACTGGGAATGAGGGTGCTGTACAATATATGCCCCAAATTTTGAAGGAATTGCTGCTGGTTTTGTGTTACCTGAGCACTTCATCCTTCTTGTCACCTGCCAGAGCTGTCTGATCTCTGTGTTAGTGCTGCAGTGCCTCTTCTGCTCACCATTAGAAGGAAAGGGGATGTTTAGCATCTCTTGAGCTTCCAGACTGCACCAAGCCTGAGCAAGAGAGGGAGGCCATGCTGTTGCTGGTGCAGGAGTGAAGGGAGCTGGTGGTGAAGCCTGGGAAAGCAGTGCCTTCCTTCTGATGTAAAACCATCCAGTGCCAGGGAGGGGAAAGCCCTGAGCACAGAGAGAAGTAGCCATCTGCTAAGTAATGCTAAAATTTGGCAGCAGTGAACGACTCAGGAGCCCCTGGTGCTCGCCAATCGATCTGGGCAGCAGGAAAGAATGTTAGGACATCTGTTGGGATTTCCCTGGTTGCAGAGTACAAAAATCTATGGTTTTCTAATATATTCCAAGCAGAAGCATTCAAATATTCTGGGAACTTTTAGAAAAAGAGCTATACATGCCCCTCACTGGGGAAAGAGTCAATGAGGAAGACGGGGGCAACAGGGCTTGACCTTTCAGAAACATTAAGGGGTTTTGAGGCTATTGACCACAAGTGCCTTTTTTGGAACCTAAAGCTGTGTGAGCTTTCTCCCCATACCGAGATGATAAGCTCTCAGTATAGTCCAAATAAGTGTGGGTTTTGGCAAGTCTCAAAACCATCAGCCAAAACCTGTCTTTTGTTTAGCTGTGTGTGAGAATCCAGGCATGAGAGGCCCTCCTAAAGTTCCAGAGAAACTCCTGGGTGACAGCATTGCTATGCAAGCATGGCAAGAGGGGAAGTACACTGTGGTTGTGCCCTCAGCACTACATTTCTGCTGGCAGAAGAAATCCCGTGTCTCACCTGCATTTTTTTTGTTTGTTTGTTTGGCTGTAAGATTTTCACGAGGTGCTGCTCCAGCAGTAAAACTGGAAAGTTTGTGTTGAGGAGGATGGTCTTGTAGCAGGAGAAGGGCTTTCTCTCTTTCTAATTTCTGTAATCCTTGAGCCACCACTGTGATTAGAGCTGTGATCTTATTTCATATTTCTACCTTTGTTCAGAGAAAATGGATGGGAATATCTCCCATTAACACCACCTGAGAGCCTGGCACTGGCTGAGATGTTCATGTGCTTTAAAGAACTGAGTCACAAAGCTGAATAATGGCAAAGGAAGCACATTTTTTTGGCTGTGCAGTTTGCCTAAATGTCACCTTCAGTGCTCTGGACTGCAGCTGTGCTGTTTTCCCTTCAACAAAGGGCACGAAGGTGGCTTGACCAGCCTGACTAGATATTAATTGTGCCGATGCCTTTGGCGAGGAGTATTGACCTTGTGCACGGGCAGGGAATGATTTGGTGACCGCTCTGTTCCCACCACGTCCCAGTTTGGGGCTGTGCTCCTGCCATCATCCCTCTTGTGTGGCTGATGAGGAAACAGCCACAGCAGTCCTGGGGTAGGTGACATGGTTGGCCCACGGGGTCGTTCCTGGAGGAGGTGGCTCAGTGTGACCCAGAGTCAGGCCCACACCTCTGGGTAGTCTGGTTTAAGCTCTTTGTGGGTGGACAAAGATGCCAGCCTTCCTGCTGTCCTACTAAAATACCTTATCTTTGTGCTGAACCTTTTTTGGGCCATAACCACAGCTGCTGCAAGTTGCAGCTTGCTCCTCTTCCCTGGATTTCAAACTGGCACCTACAAAGATGCTGAGATTTCTACGTCACGTTTTTGCATCCTTGGAAAGGCAGAAAGAGGGCACAGCCAATTAGAGCAGCAATTGCTTCTGCCATCTCACCTAAACCTGTCTGTGAATGAGTTTTCAGAAAGCTGAATGCAATAGCTGGGAAACGTAAATTAGCACAAAAAAAAAAAAAGTCCTACCTCTAATTCTTTTGGTGTCTCTGTTGGGAAAGGCAATATTTACAATTGTCAGTGTAAATTTTCTCAGTGATCATCCAACCCAATCAAACAGATGAAGGACAGTCACAGTGTGGATGGCAAGCTGAGTCCCCATCTTAAAGACTTTGGACAATGTCAGGAACTATTTTTGAGTCTACACTTGAATTATTTTTCCTTGAATCACTTTTTTTTTTTTTCAGAAAGTCTGCTATAGATGTGCATGAAAAAAAGGAAAAGGAGGAGAAAAACATAAGGCTGTATTAAACAATATGAGGAAAGAGTAGAGGTTATGCAAAGTTCAGGAAGCAAAGGGATATGGTTTAGAAAAACACTGAGATAATGAAAGATAATATATAGATGAAGTAACTGCAATATTGTTCCCCCTGAAAGTTGCCTTGTGGGCTCCTGAGGGAAAATAGAAGTTGACATCTGCTTACTTTGGATTGCCTAGCTGGAAAAACATGTGAGATGATACGCATGGGACGACATCCTTGTGGGCCTGTTGCAGTGTTGATAGGAGTGATAATTTATAGAAGAGAGAGGAGGTAGCAGCAAGCCAACTATTCTTGATCAAACAAGACAGAGGAATGGGATATTTTTATAAGCCCGGTTTAACACTGATTTGATGCATGTTGTTTCCTTTTTTCTTTTTCTAAAATTAAGAATCTAATGTATTTTTTGGGTGTGTTGGGGATGGAAGCGGTATCAAGTGAGTTTAAATTGTAACATGGATTTAGATTATTTATTGAGAAGAACTTTTTCAGAATATGGCTAATGAGACCCTGGGTTTCCCTGGGCTTGGCTGATAGCCTCCCTCATTAGAGGCCCAAGGAAGAGGTTGGGAAGTACTACTTTCTGGGAATTACCCTGGCTCAGTTGCTCCTGCCTTAAGGATGTGAGATGCTTTCTTTCCTTTTCAGCTCCATTTCTGTGATTGTTTGGGAAACAGTTTTGAAAAACATTGAGTTTTGGGGAAGCATATATGAACAGGCATCGCTTTGTTCTGAATAACTTCCCAGTAATTTGGTCCAAGCCCTTTTTTACCCTGGGTCTGTCACAGACATGCCCTAGTTCAGCAGCAAGTTCCTTGATCAGATTCCTTCATGAAAGCATAGAAATCTAAGTATTTATGTCAGTATATTCCTTAATTCTTTGTATGGTTCATGTCTAAAATGTGAACATACTTTAGCCTCTTTTACCATTTTTAAATAGTGTGGAGTTCAAAACAGTACATGCTTATTTGAAACATTATATGAAGATATCTGAAAGCTCTTTTTCATAAAAGGCCATCTTTAAAAGCTTTGGGTTTATTCTTTAGTCCTATTTTTTTCTTTCAGTCGCTTCTCACAGTAACATAAAGGCAAATGTAATGGAAACAAGTAGTAAGTTCTGGGAATGGCAAATAGAAAAAGAATAAGTAGAGGAAAAAAAAGTTCTGCTTTTCATAGGACTTCAGAAGTCTTTGGGAGCTTGCTAGAAGTGCTGGCTCTAGTCCAATGTGCTTTTATTGGCATACATGAACAAATTACCCAGGGCACAACTATTTTTCTTACTGTAGTAAAAACAGGGACGCTGAATAGAGGCTTTGTGTAGGACAAATATTTTTCCTTTGAAACTGGGTACGAGTTTAAAGTTTATCTAGTGTGCCTTCTGGAAAAGGGAAAAATTCACTTCTCCATCTCACAGAATAGAAAATGTATTCCAGTTTAGGCAGCTCAGAGCTCTATAAGCAAAATTTAATCATTTGTGAGGAGCTGGTGTAATTTTATAATAAACAGCATCATTTCTTCATTGTCTGAATTTGGGAGGAAGCTCTGTTTATATTGTTTGTAGCTCTGTCCCTCAAAAATTTTCTATGGATTCCTTCCCTGTAGCATCTTTCACAGGGCTCTAACGTTTTCTAGCCACATGGGTGTAGCCAGGAGGATAAGGGCGTTATGGAAAATAGTTTTTGAGATAACATTCACTGCTCTAAGGACTGTCTCCACGGGTAATTCTTCTAATTCCAGTTGAAGCCGGAGCTCACTTTGTTGTCGTGTCATTGCCATTCAAAGTCGGGCAGCCCCTGAAGTCTGGCAGTATCCAGTAAGCATCATTTGTGCACGATCCCAATAAATTGGTGACTCCACTTGAAGCTTAAAAACCTAATTATTTAATCTTTCTGAGGTCTGTAGGAGGATAACCTGAAGGAAGATTTTAGATGAGTGCTTCTTAAGTAATGTTAAGATCACAAGAGTCACGTCTAGAGCAGTTCTTGTAGAGGCTGGAAGTGAATGGCGCAGTCAAATTTCCCCAGCCTCACCTGTCACTCCTCCAACCAGGAAAGGATCAAAAAGCATTACCTCATGTGGCTTTTTAGCTCCTTCCCCTTCTCCTTTCCACCTTCCCACCCACACCTATTTCACACACATTTATTTCTAATAAAAGCACCAGTTGAAGAACAATAAATTCATGTTCGAAAAGCTTTTTGAAAATTATCGTCCCTCAAAACCTGTGGGAGCTTTCCAAAAAGTGTAGCTCCTCCGAGATTTCCTGGGAGCAGGGTATCTTGGGCTTCTCTCCCAGACTATTTGACATTAGTTTGAAGAAAATTTGACATTAAAAATGCCTCAGCAAACGTTTTCAATTGAATGAATGAGCAAATTGCAATAAAATACCCCTTGTAGCATTTCAGAATCCCTTTCTAGTGATAGTTTGTTAAATTTGGCTTGGTAACCAAATTCCTGGGGAAAATTTTCTTGTGATAATGTGAGAATTCAAACTCCAGAATTTGAGGTAATTGCAGCAAAAAACATTTTACAGTGATTATAATTTATCTTTTATAAAGGTTTCTAATTTTGTCATCCTTAATCACTGGATGTTTACTGGAAACCTAATATGTGATTGCAAAGGCATTAAAATTTTAAAAAGTATATATACTTTTGCTTCTGAAAGTCAAGCCTGTAAAGTTGCCAAGCCTGGGCATTCACAGCAGAGACTGCTTTTGAAAATGTGAATTTGTTAATTGATTTGGAAAAGAATCGTATTTGTGCGTTTGATCAGGTAATTTAAAACAAAACAAAACCTCAAAAATATGACATTTGCTTGAATATATGTTCCTGGAATGGAAATACACATAGAGGAAGGGCTTGGCCTAGATTAATGGATGAGAAAATTGTATCTGTACCTCAAAACAGAAATGATTGCAACTAGAAAATCAGAGACACGAAACACCAAAAGTTAAAATCCATTTTCTTCCCACCAGTTGTGGGATCTGCTGTTGTTCAGCCTATTTTCTTCCAGGAAACAATGGCTGAGTTACGTAAGTGCACTGTAAATACTGTGGCAGGGTGTGACTTCAGTCAGCTGTGACCTCAGTTCAGTGAGTTCTTTTACACTTGACTCACTTCGTGCTCAATAATCGTGGCCCCGATGTGGACTGATCACTCAAGCTCGGATGTTTGAGATAACGCGTTTTGTTGACTCGCTGAATTGCAATGCATTCTTTTTTTGGGTTCTGTGCACCTTAATGCCAACAAAAATTGATGCTCAAGTTTTCTGGTGACCCC
Organism: Edolisoma coerulescens; assembly: GCA_013397115.1. Classification (NCBI taxonomy): domain Eukaryota; kingdom Metazoa; phylum Chordata; class Aves; order Passeriformes; family Campephagidae; genus Edolisoma; species Edolisoma coerulescens. The sequence continues at coordinate 2,149,699 of VWZW01003862.1, forward strand.
AACGAGCATCTCCAGCTGCTGCTGGGATGCAGGTGAGCTATTGCATGTCTGAAAGTGCTGAGAGCTGTGCAGACCACGGTCAAGGTCACGCATCCTATTGCACTCATATGCCTGCTTTCAACCTCAGGTGAGGGGGAGTTGTCCTTGAGGTTTATTGTTTCAGATTCGTGCTTCAGAAGGAAAAACCATCAGGGAAATGCTGTGTGATAGAGGCTGTTTGACTTCACTCTTCTGTGCAAGCAAAGCTCTACCCGTATCTCTACTCCACTCTGCTGTGGAGTAGGACACGATTTTGGGGTTCCTGATTGGTGTCGAGGAGGTATTTCAAGAAAAAGGGAGAAAAATAAAAAATAATGTTCCCTTGAAAAATATTTTTTCCTGTTCATTTTTTTCAGTGACAACAAAATAATTGTATTTTTTGACAGTATTAAATTGAATATCTCAGTTGGGTCAGTGACGGTGTTACGGGTTCTTTTTTTTCATAGATGGGAAAATTGAACAAACTTGTTGTTTGTAAAAGTCAATGACTGCTGCTGCTAGGATTTAAAATAAGTTATAGTACAACTTATCCTCCAATTTTATTTAAAAATTAATTTCCTTTCCCTGCCTTTTCTCTCTTCTACCTCATTTTCAGAGTCTCTATGGGTTTGTTGTTACCTTACCATGTGGATGCTGTGTGTCTAGGCCCATTCTCACAATGTCTCCTACTAGTAATGAAAAATACAAGAGGTAGGGATCTGGATGGCAACTCAGGAGAAGCAGTTTCCCCCATAGATTGAAGACAAAGTAGTTTTTGTAGGCCCCAGAGTTTGAAAGAAATAAGATTCCTGTAACACAGGGTAAGTTTTAAAGAAAACATTCAGTTGTCTGCTGAAAGTGTCTGTGAACCAGCTTCAGAGTCAAACTCCATGCTGAAGTAGGGCACAGGTCTGACTCACAGGTATTGCCATTGTTGCTGCTATTCACTGCAGCTTCATAACCACATGTCTTTGAGGACAAATTCTACTTCCTTTGTGTTTTATGTGTGTGTGACAAGTGAAAACCTGGTCCCTTTTAGGAGGCTTGCTGACTTGATTTGGAATTAATTCAAATACTTTCCAGGAATCATGTGTTAATTTAGTACTTTCATATATACATGATGTTGCAAGTACATTGACAATATTTGAGGAATCTTTTAAATTACTTCTGAGAATATGAATACTCTGCTAACATTTCTGGCATTAAAAACTTGTTTAATCCCCGAAACCTGTATTGGTGATTTTGGTTTAGATTGTGTTACCTTAAAGTCATGAGGTTTTGCATATCAGTCTTGTGGAGCCTTGTTTGCATATTATTTGAGTTAGGGAAGTTTGAAGAGTTAGTCAGCATTATTAGAATAGTATGTGCTCATTTATTAAGTTTTAAAATTAAAATTTAGATTTGCTATTGAGCTCCCCTGTGAGCTTACCCTTCTGCTCAGCATTGCTGATTTGTTGTGGTCTGATCAATAACTTCTCAATCATATGTATTTGCTCACCTTTATTAAACAGAGCCTTTTCTGTTTTCGCTGAATCGCATGGAAACTGCCTTTTTTATTTATTCTTTTGGTACCATACAGAAAATCTAAATCTTGCAGTGAGAGAGGGAGTATGAACCCTTGCCATAGCAAAGTTTGAGGCCTTTCGGATACACATGAGTTTGCATTCAGAGCACTTTACTGGTGGAAGAGCTGAAGATTCAATAAACAAAGCTAAATCATCCAGGAATGCCATCACTGGATGGTCCACAATGGTTTGGAGCCTGGGTGTTTAGGATGATCAGGAAGGCAGTGGATGTTGCTCCTGCTCAACTTTGTCTTGTTTAATTCAAGATTGTAACCTACCACAGACGTAGAAGTTGGTTCTCCATGTGAGCAGCTGAGGGACTTCAATAACTTCACCAAAACTGAAGAAAGCAAATCTGTGAAAACAAGGATTAAATCTTGCCACATTTCTATTAAACTAAATTAGAGAGGTATTGATGAGTGTTCCTGTCTTTTTTTCTTCCTCCTTCATGTTAATGTTTATAATCTGGTTGGAGTATGTCATTATATGGTTTCAGTTCAGCTTTTGTTATGAACTGTACCACGCCAACTTTAATGTTGTCCCTGTGTCATGACACGGTTATTAACTTGCAAATAAATGTCGAGAGGTGGTTAAGCCAGTTCCATTTGGGCAACTTGCAGCAGTATTTTAACTCTGTTGGAAGTTCTTTCATTTTTTGGCCAGAATGAGAGGAAAACTTTTATCTAAAACAACAGACAACACCTAAAGACACTGTTTTACTAATCTTTATATACTTCGGAAGTTTTTAGAAGTTTGCTTTTCTAAAGTTTGTTTTCTAAAGCTTGTTGGCTGCACACTGCAAACTGACTTTCAAACTAGTGTCTGGAGTGCCCTCTTTTGAAATCTAATGATCTTATTTGAACTATGATGTATCAAAGAATAAAAGGAAATAAGGGAAAAAATCAGAGAGTAAGAAGAAGGGAAATACAGCTGTGGTTTCTGTACTGGGTCAGCAGAATTCGCCAGTCAGTGGTACCAAGGCAGTTTTGGTTTGTCTGGTTTTGGTTTTATTAAAAAAAATTAAAATTTAAAAAAAAAAAAAAAAAGGCAAACAACAAACCCACCAAAAACCCAAACCAGGACAAGTTTTTGTACATCTTTTCAAGTGGAGATACTAAGTGTGTTGTTGTAGCCATGTTGGAATTGGGATTTATGAGTAAAAATAGTATCTTTTGCCAGCTTAGTACTCTACTTGAGGTAGACTCTCCAAAAATACTGATTTATGTGGTATATTATAATCCCTTTTTTCTACTTTCCTCTGCAAATTCCTTCATATGCCATAGACACCTTCCTCTTTAGACTGCTCTCTGTGTGTGGAAGGTTTTTTGTTTGGGGTTTTGGGTTGGTGTTTTTATCCTTTCTTTTTTCTTTTATACAAGATATTCCAGCTGTGGTGGTATGTTCTGCAAGCACTGCATAATGATCTTGATCTTGATAATTAATACTCATGTTGCTTTAGATGAGGTGGTTAATTCTCTAATTAAAAATAGCAGTGAGTGGTGGCTTCAGTGCTTGGCATATTTATTAACGTTCCTTTGTTGCAGTGGGGATTTTAAGTCTTTGAAGCTTTTGTATCTGTAAGCTGTTTTATTTTCTTTCAATGTGGTTAATTATAAATCATGGCCCAGACCTGGGTGAAAGGGATGGAAGTAGGTTGCCATGCCAGAATAAGAACCTGTTTTCAAGCAGGGTCTTTATTCGTGTGGCAATAACAAGGGCTAAGTCTACGAGCATGATCTATCTGAAGTTTATTCATTCAGTTCTTCCTGTTGCTCTTCATGTTTCTCCCCTTTCTCAAAATAAAAGATAGCTATCTTAATTGTATTGTTAGAATTTTTCTTGAGCAATGAATCACTGGAAAATGTCATAATAGGAAAAAGAAGACTTCGAGGGCATTTTTTATCTTGTTAGTTTTTCCAGTGGAAACCTTCTCTTTTAGCTAACAATGACTGTTCTGAAGACAGGTCTTGCATTAACATATCAAGTCTTCTACTTTGGTTGATAATTATGACAACAAATTTTCTCAATACATTTCTCCTATCCCTCCTGCTGAAAGGAATGCTGCTAATGAATGTAGCATCCTCCTCCTTAGTGAAGGACTGAGGGAAGAGTATTAGATTTCAGAAAGTGTCAGTGAAAATTAAAACACTTTCTGAAACTGGCAAAACCAGCATTGATCGAGGCTGTCTGCAGCACTGCACTGTGGAAAAGGATGTGAATGCACTTACAAATCCCTGCTGGGCACTCTGTGTGCCTTGTCATTGTCCCCTGCCTGGCCAGAGTTGTATTTTTTTGTCTGTCACTGTCTTTAGTTGCTTGAAATGCTTCTACCCCTGTGACCCCTTACCCAAACAGGTAAATAATATTCTGGGGTTAAGTTCAGCTTTTTTTAAGGAGTAGAATTCATGGAGGAGAGGGAGACACATGCAGTCCTTTCCTCCCCACCCCCAGGTTTCTTTAGCAGGAACCCCAGTCAGTTGACACTGCATCCAGCACTAAAACCTAAAAAAGGACTAAAACCTAAAAACAACTCAGTGCAGATTTGCATAAACTGAAATGCAGTGTAATTAGTGCTAATGGCCATGCTGGACAACTGCTCTGAATACAGAGAGGACCTGAAAAAAACAGCATTTTCAAAATTATTTTATTGTGGCTATTGTATTAATGTGTTTCCTGGTGTTTGGAAACAGGAGTGAATACCAGAGTATATACAGCTCAGAAAGCTTCAAAACCCCCCTCACAAATATAGAGTGGCTTGAGAGAGGCAAAGGGGACAGCAGTCACGGTGATGGTGAATCGAGTTCATCTGTTTGGTGTTGAAACTGCAGCATTTTTAGGGCCTGGTTTTCAATTTTCTGCATTGATTTTTGCCATCATCTTTTCTACCAGCTTTTGGATGCTCCAGATCTGCTTAATAGGAAACTGGAAACATTACAGAGCGAAGCTGCTGCCAGCTGAACCATTTTTCTCAGAGAAATTCTGGTATCGGTGCACCGAGGATGGAAAATCCCCAGGGATCATTTCAGAAGTATTACTTACTTATGCATTCATGTGCATTTTGGTGTTTATCTCAAGGCAACATGTCAAGCAACCAGCAGAACTCGTGTTTGCTCTTGGTTGTGCTCTGAAGCAAGTCCCAAAGCAGAGGGCAGCAGCAGCAGCATTTCATCTGGCTCCACAGGATGTATTTCTGTCAGGAGTTTCCCGCTTGTCAAATCTGTGGCTGGAGTCAAGATGCAAATAGGAGAGCGGTGGCTCAGAACCAGGTAGACACGAGGAGATCCTGTTTAAAAATTTAGCTCGAGTAGGGAAAGTGTGTGGGGGTGAACAGGATGAGGTTTGAGAAGAAACAGATGAAAAATGGCAAGTCATGCAGCAAGTTTAACAGTTTTTGTACATTCTGTAGGTCAGCAGTGCTGAATGCTGTGGGATGGCAGAAGAGGCACTTTTACTGAATGCACAGTGAGCTATGAGTACATGGATATTTTTTTTTGCTGTTGTTTTGCTCTTCCGTAATATTTTTAAAAGGGGAAGGGTGGAGAGAGAGAGTGTCCTTATCTGACATTGCTACATTCCCAGATCCACTAGGGAATAGTGTTACCTTGTAATAGCCCAGTGCTTCTTGTCTAGGCTGGAGCCTGTGCTCTGGCTGGGGGAGAATTTTGGGGCGTTTTGGGAGTACATGATAACAATGACATTTTCTTAATCGATAGATAATAATCATTCCAGCCATTATTGGCTTTCCTGTTCCTTCCTGTACATCCTTTTCTCCATAGCCCTTCCTCCTCCACAATTTCTAAAATACCCACGTCATTAGGTTGTTTCTCTTTTGGTTTCCACATGATATTGTGATCTGCCACTGGGTAGGACTGATCGCTTCAGGATGAGTGGAAAAGAGCACCAGGCTCTAGAATATCTAATTTTCTCTAATGATACAGCTCTGCCTTTCTAGAAAAGGTGTTTGGGGTTTTTTTTTTTAAATAAGCTGGGGGATTTCGTTACTTTCAAACTCCTATTAGGAAATGAAATGGCAGGACGTGTGAGTTGTTGATGGCAGACACATAAATTGCATTTTTTTCATGAGCCTGCCATGCTGCAAGATGGGGAAGACAAAGAGTATTTTTGCATTTTGACATATTTAAAAAAGAGTATTTATGAGTGATATAATCGTGTTGTATACTGGCATGATTCTCCCCATCTTGGGGTTACCAGCTGTAACTGCTGACCACTGAAGGACCAAAGTACATCTGTCTCAGAAATGGTTTGTCTGTTATAAAGGCTTGTTGTTTATAGAGCTGCTGACTATCAGTATTCCTTCAAAAATAAAGCTGATGGCAGCAGGGAAGTCCTAGGTGGATTTTTTTTGTTGTTGTTGAGACAGTTTATTAGATTTTTTTGTTTGTTTTTCAAAATATAATATTTATAACTATTTTTACTGGTTTTAATTATGTATTATTTTAATAAACTTAAAGATAAATACCTTGATATTTGTCTTATTATTAATTATTATTGTATCTGTTTTCTTATTATTCTTTTCTTCTTGAAATCTTACTTAGCTTTCCTGGTTTAAAATATTTCTTTTTCAGAGCAGGCATGATTATTTTTTTTGCAGGATCCTGAGACATGGCCATTTTCAGTCATATTCACAAGTAAACTGTTGATACTTCAGGGCTAATTAAAGAGGGATCATACAGTTAATTGTGAAGGATGTTTATTTTAAAGTCTGGGACACCAGCGTAGGTTTCTGTGAATTGCTGGGCTGAGGTGAAAGGGAAGATTAAAGAGGAAGTGGAGTTTATTAATAGAGTCCTGGTTGACAATGGCTTTGCAGTGTGCAGGGGTTGACTTTTGCTACAAGACTGACTGGTTATAAGAGATGAAAGAGCATTTGAGATGAGAAACACAGCAGAGAAAGCTGCACAAGTGAATAATAAAGCCCTGCACATACTGTTACTCTTTTGTGGTTTTTCAATTTTCTTCATCGTGCACATAATTAAAAAAAAAATTAAAGAATTTTCCCAAAATGTTTTTTTTTCTTAAACATTTAAGTTGAATGAGATCAAATTGTATGATAATTTTGGGGAATCATGAGTAGCTTTTTGATGCTGTTATAAATATTTGAACTAATTATAAATAATTACGCTAAAGCGTTTGTTTTCACATTCAGGAGTTTTCTTGAACCAAGTGACAGAAGCATTGCATGAAATTGCAATAGCATTGAAATTGTCACATCAAGGTAGCTATCCTGGCATTTCAAAAGGACTGGAAAATTTCATGAGGGACAGGAAATATTGTTGACTTTACCCAACTATCTAATAGCAAGTGGTGTTTTGTTTGCATATCAGCTAAAGCTGACTAAAACTTCTGAGTTTGCTTGGCAGAACAAGCTGCTTGCTTTTTTTTTTTGTTTTTAATAGTCAAGTTTTGACTTCAGATTTTCAGTATCTCTTCCTTCAAAATATTCTGAAGCTTTTTGTATTTCAGTGGTGTTATGCCTTACAGTGGGCAAGTATTTAGTCATGAGAGTAAATGTAAAATGTAAATGTAAAAATCTGCTGCTCAGCTTCCTTGCTGCTTTAAAACTCAGTGTGTCACGCTGACTTCAAAGGCTGAAGCTTGAAATTCTAATATATTACATTCCTTCTACTTAAAATATCTGCTTCACCACCTCCATAAAATTGAGTGAATACAAATACAAACCAAGTATTTGTCAGATTAAGATGTCAGAGCAGTGGAATTATTCGGAGAGATTTTTAAACCAAGGGTTTTTTTTTTTTCCCAGATCTCACTTTAAGGCAGATAATTGCAGAATTTGTTATAAATAGGGCTATGAAAAAGACTACAAGTCATAAAAGATTATGGCAAACAGAATTATTAAGTAAATGCTATCTTAAACAATGGGATGGGAAGTAAAGTGGGGATACCAAACAGCAGTGGGGATAATTTGTGTGATAATTTTGGATCTGATCACTCTTTGGAAACTAATCACAGGGTAAACTGTTAAGCAGGGCAGCAAATTGAGCGTGGTTGCAGATGATAAGAATTAATAGCTGATAGGAAGTGTTGAAGAGCTCAGTGGCAGCCTGAGCTGGAGAGGAGCCCTCCGAGCAGCTCTGGTCCAGGCAGTCGCTGGAACGGACCAGGGAGTGCACAGTGAGCTGGCAAATTCTGCTGAGAAAATGAATAGTTGTATCCTTTCAAGTCGTGGGACCATTTCAGGATGCTTCCCAAAGGTTGTAATTGCTAATGAATTGGGCAGCACTCAGCGCGGGTAGTAATTTATTGGAGACAGCTGCTGAGGACTGCACTCCATAAAAAGAGTCTTAGAGCAGCCAAACAAGCTACCAGGTTGGATATGTGATATGTTTGTGGGGGAATGAAGGCAAAATGTGCTTGTGTCACTATAGAGGTTTTGTAAGGAGCAAAGATTTCAAAGAAAATTAAATTAACTAAAAAAAAAAAGATACACTAAGCCAAATTAGTGAGTATGTGCCCACTAAAAGCATCACCGCCCTTCCACAGGATTTCACTTGGCATATCAAATCCACCTCTGTTCTAGGTAGTTTTGCTAACTGCACCTGAGGCAGGAGATGCCAGGTGTTCCTCAGAAAGGTGTAAAAACTGTGTTCTCAGCACAGAAGACCAGCAGCTTGAACGTCCCTTGAAGTGGCAGAATTTAGAGCTTAGCACAGATTTTGATAGACTTTTTGCGTGGAAGAAGAAAGCAGCAGAATGTATGTGGACACTCAGTAGGTACTGGCAGGTCAAACAGGTGCTGCTTCTGTGTAAAACAGGAAGAGAATAATTAATTTGGGGCAGTGAGCTGACTTAGGGGCTCAGATCAGCTGGCTGAAAGGCAGCTCTAGTGCACATAGAGCAGGTTGTGCTTACTTTGGAAGCGGAGCTTTTGTAGGTACAATTTTTATCTGATATACTTTTGACTGTTCTCCGGTGTGACTGAAATGTAGAGAAATATTCAAATTGATATTATTCACGTATATATGTAAATGAAAGAATATTTGTCCATGGTGAATTTGAATATGAAAGGGTTATGAAAGTCACTTTCCTGAGTCAGTTTTAACTTCAATGGACAAAGTTATTAAAGGGACAAGGCATTTTTTAAACTGTTTTATCATGGCCTTTTCAGCAATGCCTTTATATGAAAGGTTTCATTTGGCATGCCAAACTTTCAGGATGTTAAGTACTGCTTAACAAAAAAAAAAAAAAAGTTTTCCTAAGTACCAAAATAGCTAACCAAGTTTCCTTTTGTGCTAACAGTTGTGTTTTATTTTGATAATGCATCTTTGTAACAATTCAGCTCATATGTTTCATGGAATATGTATCAAAAGGTCATTTCAAAAGTTTCATTTGAAAGAAATGAATCGAGGGTTGAAATCAAGCATGCCTGACTAATAAAGTTGCCGTTCGGAACATCTTGTTCACTTTTGCAGTAGATGTTGTTCTTTGTTTAGTGAGCCTTTTATTTCTACAGCTATTCCTAAAGACCATTGTATCAAAAATAATAGCTTTGTTCACTAAATTATAAATTATTTGAAGCAATAACTATCAAATTGCTACTGGGAGAAGTTCCATAGCGGGTCTTTGAGGCATCACCGGGACGCAGTTAATAACAATTGAGCTTGTTGATGCAATTTCGTTCCCATTTCAACCATAATTTTCTCATTAGGTTTGTATTACATCTGTATTAAGCCTTCATCTTTTAAGAGACTTCGATTCATGTTGCTGTTGTTTCTTTTCCCAGGTCGTTTCTCCCAGTAAGCGACGGTAAGAATGAATGGACATATATCAAACACCCCTCCCGGTGGATATGGAAGTTACTTTCCTCAAATGAAGTAAGGTTATGCCTTTGGCTTTCCTTTTATGGACAAAATAGTGTTGTACTTCCTTCTTTAAGCTTTCATTTCAGATAGAGCTGTAATTAGTAGATCCCAGTGGAATTGTACAAAGGCATTTTCTTCAGAAGAGTGAGGGGTTTGCAAATTGTGGAACCAAAGGGACAGATATCATCTGACTGATTTTCGTATTAGTGTAAGGGAAAGCTGTGTTATTGCTTGGACTCATCTGGAACAGGAAAATAAATTGCTGTAGCCATAACATCCTTATTATGTTACTGAGAGAGGTCTTTGTGTGCCTGAGATGTTTAAGGTTAGCTCTGAGTGAATGCGTTTTTATGCATAAAAGATGAGGCTGCCTCTCCCATCTGTGAGAACAGACTGTTTCCCAGTAAACAGAACTGAGCAACTGCTACCTGGAAGTGTTACCTTGCCTAAGATAAGAGGATGAGCCCTGTCTCAGAAGCGTGGCACTAGACTTATTCACAACACTAACGAGAATTCACCTATCTGATGCCAAGGAGCACGTATTCCTATATGGAGCAGGATATCTGTGTTGTCTTTTGCTTCTCATATTGCTGTCCCTTTAAGGTGAACTCATTCTTGAGGCACTTGTAGTCATATTGCCTTTTCATTTGTGTAAGACAACGACAGTCATTTTAAGTTTTACATTAAAAGCAGTTAAAATTGTTTAAAACAATCAATAGTTGTGTGCACAGGAAAAAATACCACAAATCCTACCCAATTCTTTGGCATAATCACTGATATTGTTATTATCATTATTGTAATTGTGCAGTGAACTTTGTTACTTGAATTAAAGTGGTATTTATTTGTATACCACACCTCGGTTGCACATGATGTATTAATGCAACAAAAGAGAGCTCAGAAAGGCCTGCAGCCCAAGTGAAACATTCTTCCTCATATTTATGGTGTGGAACAAATATCCAGTAGCATTCCCTCTGTTACTGATGCTGTAGGTATGTGTAGCCCCATGTAAGGGGAGGGTTTTTTTTCAGTGCCTGCCAAATACATCTGTGCAGAAGATAATCAGAAATGTTTTTTTCCAGTGGCTATGGCTCCCCAACGTTTGCTCAGGCCGAGAGGGAGCAGAATTCAAGAACAAGTGCAAAAGCTCTTTATGGTAAGGTGGCAGAAAGTCTCTAAACTTCTGTGCTAAATTGCTGCTTAAATACTGATTGTGATGTCGGTGTGGAAATGTTTTACACATATTAATCTGAAAGTGTATGTACATATACATGGATGTGTCTGTCAACTAAATTAAAAAACAAAGTAGTTTTATTCCAACTAAAGCTAACTAATAAATGCTCAGTTTACTAAGGAGAGAGCTCCGACCTGCTCATTTTTCAGGCAGCAATGTACAAAGCATTCATCACAAAACTCAGTGATCCTATAGCAAACGTATGCACCAGGGAGAAGGCACTCAGGGGTTTAGCTGGGCTGTGGGTTTGATTTGCCCTGTACCTCCCTCTGCCTTGCCAGCTTCATCCCCTGCTAGCACAAAAGGCACTTACAATATTATTCTTCTTTGACACAAGGATTTAATGGAAAGTAGAGTTGGTGTAATGGATTCGGGGTCCTATTTGGTGTGCTGTTTTCAGCAGGCTCTGTGACTCTCAGATGTGATGTTGCTTATGAATGCTGAAACGTGGTTGCACTCACCAGCTACAAATGCTAGTATTTGTCTTGGCTGCACACACTACTCTCCAGCCTGATGCCAATTCACTGTGGAGGAGAAATGTAGTCGTGTTCCTTGCCAGCCAAATTGCACCATTTTCAGGTCATCCTCCTCCACTGTGAGCACATCCCACTGATAGCTGTGCTGCTAATGGAAATAGAAGCAGCAGTGAGGCTGTGAGAAGTTCTGCTTTGTAAATGTGTGCCTGTTGCTAAATGCTCTTTTGAAAATCAGTACAACTGATGAGACTGGAAGGACAAGGCTTCCTCTGAGAGCCTGGTCCTGGGCTGGACCCCTCAGACATCAGCCAGCTCTCCCTCTGTGCATCTGCCACTCTTCTGCAGGTTAACCAGCTGGAAAGCTCAAAGAGCAGGGGCTAACAACTGCAACATCCCAAGTAGTAACTAATGTTTTCTCCCTCCTGTTTTGGGTGGAGTGGTGGCTGGGAGTGAGCTCAGAGGTTAGGGGAGTGATGGCAGCATGCTTTAGAACCTTAGAATCATTTTAGGTTGCGAAAGACCCTTAAGGTCATCGAGTCCAACCATTAACCCAGCACTGCCAAGCCCACCACTGAACCATGTCCCTACGTGCTTCATGTACACATCTTCTAAATACCTCCAGAGATCGTGGTCCAGCCGTTTCCCTGGGCAGCCTGTTCCAGTGCCTGACAACCCTTTTGATGAAACCATTTTTCCTAATATTCAGCATAACATGGTACTGCATGTGAATCATTTTAAGTTCAAGTTTACTATGTTTTAGTGCTGTGCTACAAAAGTCAGTTACTTGATGTAGTGCTGACGGCAGGAACTGCAGCTGAGGAAAATTCTGAGCTGATCATTTTGAAGAGTGATTTCTAGATCCTGTATGGGTTCACTCAACAAACTGATTGCAAGTATTGACAGAAATAGTAGGTGGTAACAGAAACCAGCAAGAGACTCTGCAAAAAACTCGTAGTGGATTATTTCTTTATGAGATGCTATGAGAGTGTTGTGATTCCTTTTTCATTTTATGTCATCATCATAATTTTTCAGGAGTACATGGTTTGGAACAGGATGGCAGTATCAGTGTCTTAACTATGTCCTTTAATCTTTGTGGGCTTTTAAAATATCTGAGCTTTTTCATATCAAACATGATGAGATGGTCATGTGTCAGGAGAAGATGGGGACAAGTGAGTAACTTTGATGTACATAATGGTATTTTTTCACTTCCAAAGTGAAATTCAGGTGAATTTCACTTCCAACTGAATTCAGGTACTGATTGAAAGTGCTTGCCATGAAACTGCTGCCTGGTGGCTCCTGTAGAACGAATTGTTGTCCTTGGTTCCCTTCTGCTGCTGATAGATGTATCACAAATCTGTAGTTGCAGTTGCCAGGAGCTGAATGAAACAGAAGGATCAGTTATTCTGGAGCTCCAAGTGGATATGCATTGGCACAGCTTTTAGAGTGGAGTTTGCACATTTTACTACTTCTGCTCTGTTTTATACACATCAAGAACTAGGCTGTTGCTACCATCACATACATGAGCTGGAGAAAACAAGGAAAACACCTAAAATCTTTCTCAAATTCAGGGCGAATATTCTAATTTTTAGCAACCAAGTTGCTATTCTGCTGCATCCCACATGTGCTTCTTCTTCCTTTGTGATGTTAAATTTTCTGTGCATACTGTTCCAAACAGGGTAGAAAGCAGCTGAGTGATATTGGAATTGTTAAAATGTGTTGAAAATGCTTATTACAAAGTGTTTTATTTATAATTAATAACTGTTTGAGATTCGTGAGACTGAAATCCTATAAAGCAGGAGGAAGCTGTCTTAGATTTCTTTTTATGTTTTGTTGTGTACATATATTTTAAATGGATGTTTTATGTTATTTAGGTTAATCCAGAAAGCTCATGTGTTTAATACAGTCATTTCTACTGGAAAAAAACCACATAATTTTACTGTGAAAGTAAAATGGACTGTGGTTTTTTTGTTTTACTAAAATGTGAATATGTGGTGTTAGCAGCAAACTTTCCCTATGAAAATGTTCCTTGTCTTGGAAAACTTGAGAGTCAGTTGGACTGAGCCACATATTCATCACTATCAACAAGTGAAAATGGTACCTGGGCTCCTAAGTGACTGCTTGATCTTGAACTCAATTCCTTCCAAGCACTGTAAAGACTAAATTAAAATAAACATTATTATTATTATTATTACCATTATAATTATTGTTATAATTATCATCATCATTATTATTACTACTTATTATTGCTTACTGTTGTATGTATATATGTTTATGGATATACGCAGGCATGTTTGTGTCCTGGCATGGAGTTTATGTCTTAGATCCCATTGCTGGGGTGATTCATGGCTGTTCAGCCCTTCAGTCATCAGACAGAAGGTTGGCCACAGTGCTGTGGGAAAGGAGGCTGGAATATTATTGGTGTTACCAACAGTTCAGCTGAAAACCAGACCGGAGCCATCACTATCTCTACTGTGCCTGTCTGATAGTGAAAACTTCCTTGCAGTTGCCTTTTTTCCTGTGTCAAATAATCCCTTTGTTTTCACTCATTTCCTTCCTGAAGTGAGCTGTTTTCTATTTGCATGACAAATGTCTCTGTGAACCACCAGGGAAGGTGCCCTGTGCACATTTTTATGGGGTTTATTTCTTCATTTGCGTCCTGATCTTTCCATCTGAAATGGGTTTTGGCTCCCACTGTCGTCTGTTGTTCTAGCATTGGCTTCTCCATCTGTCTTGAGCAGTTCTGCCTGTGGGGAGATGTGCAGCAGTCTCAGGGCTGTGCTGGGGCTTTGCCAGCCAGTGACACGGTGTGGAGCAGCCTCATTCCTCAGGAGGAATGAACCAGGAGCTCACTCAAAGTTGTCAGATTATTGTGCAACATAGAACTGAAAGATGTTGCTGAAATTGTCTTCACACAGCCCGTTAGAAAAGACTGAGTGTTTTGTACACCGAGTTTATGCTCTCATGGCTGTGATTTGGAGCTAGAAGTGGAATTGCCTGTGTGTTTTTGCATTGCTCACATGCCTCATTCGGAGCAAGAACTGCAGAGTAACAAATTCAAGGAAGTCTCAGGCAGCTCACAGACAGGTAGATGAGTCCATTGAAAGAAGCCATTCACGTAACATGCTTGTAGAATTTTGATTCTCAAATAAAGCTGACAATTGACTTCTAAAGGACACACTTCCTTTGACAGCTAGTTCCACACAGCCATCAGAGAGAAGCTTGTGGCATAAATCTCTGAAAGTGATAGTGTTTGCTCCCCTCAGAAGGAGATTTGTTTGAACTCAAGTTTTGACCTTTGTCCCTGGATGTTTAGGTCATGTCTCCTGCACTTTGCTCTGCCTCAAGCTCATTTTTTTCCGGCCTTGCTGCAATTTATTGTTAAAAGGGTATCAGCAATCAGTCCAGTGCAGATAAATGGTAGTAAACAAAGTATTGGGCTTTTCTGCTTGATGATATGTGGAAATATTTTGTACTGTCACTCCAGGATTCTTAGGACAAATTGTGGGGCAGACTCTCAATCCATGTCCATGTGGATTGCCATCAAATTTCAGAGCAATCTACAGTCCTGTTTATCTGTGTCATGTACTGTCTGGTAGTGCTTTTGACTTGGCTAAAAGTCTTTGGTTAAGAGGTTGCTTTTTGTTTTCTGGTTTTTTGGGTGATTTCAAAAATGAAAATAAAATCAGTAGCTTTCAACATCTATTTGAAAACAGAAATATGGTCTGTTCCTGATGATTGGTGAATTCAATAATTTCACAAAACATGAATTGCAGTAACATCCGTCCACATCAGACATCAGGAGGAGTACTAGTTTCTGTGTTCTGTTCCTGTTCCTCTGGAAGCTTTAGTAGCTAGTAGATCTTACATTCAGGGCCTATAAGTGAAATGCTGTGCTGCTTTTCACTGTATTGCCTTTTTGTTGTGAGAGATTTTATTTTTATCAAATTCTTCTGGGTTGCATTTGCTATAGATTGTGGTTAAGAATTTAACTTGAATATCTTCTGCCATGATCCTCTTTTATTTTTTTTATATTTTACCAGAGGGAAAATCCTTTATGTAAATGATGTGCAGCATACCAGCAGAGTTTGAGCTAACCTGGTATTAAGGCTGCACTGTAGTTTAAGTGGTGGATGCAAGAGCTGCAATGAGTAGAGTATATAGGAAAAAACTCAATAATTTTGATAGTTTAATTCATCTTTCGATAATTTCATGCATCATATCTGGAAGTCTCTGTTGTAGTATTTCACTTCAGCTTCAATAGCCTCTTCATGCATGAGGGGACCTGTGAGAGGCTGAGATTGATTGGGAGGATTAGGAGAGTGAAACAGAGCATACAAAACATTATTTTGTTTTCAGTGTCAGGGGTTGACCCCAGCCAGCAACTGAGGACCTCCCCATTTGCTTGCTCATTTCCCCTGTCTCCTCTCTGCAGCAGAATAGGGGGGAGAATTGGAAGAGCAAAAAGCAAGAAAAAATCCTGATGGATCAAGATAAAGATGGCTTAATAGGTGAAGGGAAGAACAGGGAGGAAAAACGACTGAGTAACACAAAGGCATTTATTCACAGCCTTCCATAAGCAGAGCAATGCCCAGACTGTCTGGGCAAGGAGGCTTTGGAAAGACTACCTGCCAATTTTGTTACTGAGCAGGATATTTAACAATATGGAATATCCTTTTGGTCAGTTGGGGTCAGCTGTCCCAGCTGTGTCCCCTCTCAACCTCTTGTGCACCCCCAGCCCACTCACTGGGGCAGCAGAATAAGAAATGGAGAAGACACTGACACCATTCAGCAGCAGCTGAAATATCCCTGTGTTATCAGATCCAAAATTCTCTCCATCCTAGCCAGACTCACTGTATTCAGCACATCAGCAAATTCTGTTGCTCATTTTCACTAATAGTTTCAAATGTGTTACATGTATTTGAAGATCGTGAAATAAATCAAGAGGTGTTTTAAGGTTTCTCTAAAAGCAGTGAGATTAATATTCATAGGTAATAATCTGTCACTTTGATATGTGAAAGAGTTGAGAGATGGAAGCTGCATTTCCAGAAGAATGGCAATGGGCAGCTCTGTAGGAAACGAAAAAGAAGTTGTAGACAGCTGAAAAAACCTGTGAGAGTCATGAGCTGAGATCTCTCTGACTTGGAAGTGGGAACACAGAAGTGCTGTAGGGAGGAGCAGCAGTCACTTGTGTCATCTGGATAGAGCACAGAGAACAGGCTGGCAGACTTAAATCAGTTTTTCGAGACGCTCAAGGCAGTGGAGCACTTCAGCAGGAGGGGTGCCAAAGGGTTCGTGTCCTTTCTGAAGGCAAGGTGAGAACTTTTGGAGGGTTCCAGGTAGAATCTGGGATAGGAGCCAAACACTAGGAGAAAGCAGAGGTTGAAATTTCATATTGAGCTACTGGTGAAAACCATGGGACAGGGCATGCATTCTAGCTGCCAGTCTTTTATTTCCTTTCCTTCCCTTTTTCTTTTTTCATTTTTTTCTTCCTCTTTCTTTGTGCCATGTTCATATTATCCTGGGGGGGCTATTCTTCCTTCAGTGTGATTCATGCCAGGCAGCCAAGAAAACCATGTCTCAGGGAGCCTGGGTGGTGAACATCTGTAAGGGAAAGGAAACCCATTTATGAACCATTGGATTGTAAAAGGTTTGAAGAACAAAGGCTGAAGACAAACCCTTCCACAATGGAAGAACTTTGCCTGGTGCCTGATGTTAGAAGATGTATTTTGAAGGGCAAATAATTTCAGGGTGCAGCTGTAGTATCCTCTATAGCAGTGTTTCAGTTTCAGCTGAAATGTTCTGTTCTACTCCAATTGGTAACTTGGGTCTCTGGCGGGTTCTAATTCTCATTCTACCTGCGTTAAAGAGATAAATTGGTACATATGAATTGCTCTCAGTGGGGACTCTCAGTTGTTGTGTCTGTACTTTTTGTTTATTGACGCAAACACTGATTGACTTTTCTTAAATGTAAATTTTATTAAAGTTCTTGTTACTATTTTGGTATTAACAATGCAGAACTTGAGGGGCTGTCCTGCCACAGGTGTGATTAGCACTCAGAATGCTCTGTCTCTTCTATCAACCCTCTTGTTCTCACCACGACGGTGTGTGTTGAACACCTTTCTTCCCATCGTGTCTGACTGGGAGTGTGGTGCTGCTCTGTGGAAGAGGATGCATTAATCAGTGCTACAAATGGTTTTGAAACTCCTGCCTTAACACAGGACAAAACTTCTGTGGAGCAGAATAAGGAACCTCCTGCAAAATTTACTCTCTGCTTTTTAATTCCTTTGGAGCCTCTACATATGCCAGACTTTCTTTGTTTATTTAAAGCAAGTCCAACTGTTACTGTTTGCAGCATTTATAAATTTTACAGTGGATGTAAACTTTCTTATGCTTGTTTAATTTAATAGCACAAAACTTACATTTTTGTTCACCTAAAAGAAGGTAACACTCAAAACTGAATATTTGGTGCATTGTTAATTGAAACAAGTAATTTTTCTTTTCAAAGCATGTATTCTTTCTTACTGAACAGTATTTAAGTGTCGTTTACAGTCCACAGCAGAAGACTGCTAACTGATCCCCTTAGAGATGCAAATAATTCTATGGGATTAAACAAGATACTGCCTTTTAATCCCCTTGTTCTTTAGGAACAGATGGACTTTATTTCTTCAGATCATCATCCAAACAAAAAAAGAAAGGTAGCAAATCAGGCAGTACTGTTTTACTGACTGTGTTTTTGGGGTGTGCATGTGTGTGTGTGGTGTGGTTACAATCAACTGAAAAAAATAATTTGAGTGACATGCTGCAAAAGCAGAAATAGAAGTAGATACAGATGGAATAATCAATGTTGATCCTCTGCCCTGGGATTTCAGAATAATGTATGAGAAAAGTAAGATATCTATTTTGAAATATTCAGACACCTGGCTAAAAATTCTGATAATCTGTGGTGTTCTTAAATTTGACTCTTTGCACCCTTCTCTTGCTAAAGCAAACTGAGCAGCTGCTGTACAGGATTAGGATGGCACTGTTGTGTGAGTGGCATTTGCCACCGTGGGAGGGGGACTTCAAGCCAGTGATGTATTTTAGAAACTTGCTTTTTGTGAAAATCACTCAGAAGGGGAGAGATAATGGTGTGTTTATAAAATGTGACAAATGCTTCCACAAGTGACATCGGAAAATGGGGGCACTGCTGTTTTTGCACTTGGAATTCCTGTATGAAGGAACCCTGGTCACAGAGAGACCTTTGCAGGGAGGATTTTATGGTGTCCTCACTGCAGATCTCTGTATGTCACAGATCACATGCTTGGTAGTATTCAGAATTTTTTGTATTTTGCAAGAAGTAAGTTAACCTTCCTGTCAACAAAATCACTTTTATTTTACCTCCAACTACTCCCGGTGTGATGAAATGTATGTATTTTGTATTTACAGTTTGAATTTTCATCATATGAAAAAAATCAAACCACCTATTTTACTTGAAGATAAGAAATCGAGATTTTTAATGAAATATAGAAAAAAAATTACCCACTTCCAGAGTTTCCTTAGACCTCTCTCAGCCACGTCACCTAGTGACTTTTTCACAGCAAAGCTCCTGATATTCTAGATCAGGCTCTTAAATGGTTGCAGTGAAAAACCCCCGAAACTTCCAAATGTTGCATTCAATTCTTTTCCACTAGAGTTGAAAAGTGTTCTTCAGTATTCATCTAAATTCATTATTTTGAGGTGTGGGTGTGTGTTGTGTCTTCATCTTGCTTTTCCACTTCCTTCCTCTCCTGGTTTAATGTGAATCTATTGTACAGAGTAAAAGACACATGATGTTTCTGTTTTTGCAGCATTGTGTTTTGTTGGCTGAAAAATATTCCTGTTTAGAGATATTTTGGTGTGTATATGCATATTTCCATGCCTATTTCTACATTAGCAATTCAATGAATTGAATACTTTATGAAGAAATAAAGGATGAGTCAGGTCTTTTTTTTTTGTGTGTGGCTTTGTCGTCTTGCAGATTTAACATGAGAAGTATTTGTACCAGAAAAAGTATCAGGAAATACTTTTGCTTTCAAGGGCGTTCATACAAATGCCGTGAGCCCAATGTTAGTTTATCACACTGCAACTAAAGTGGCAAGCCATAGATTTTAATAATCAGGCTTCCCAAGGAAGTGTTCCCAGTTGGAGCACTGCTCCCCTCCGGTGTCCTGACTCACTGGATGAGATAACTGCTTTTGTGTGCACCCACCAGCTCCCTGTTAACATTGCTGACGTGAGAATGGTCCTTGTGCTGGACCGTGTGGGGGTGAAATACAGAAATGAACCACAGCTTATCTCCTCTTCTCATGCATACAACTTGTCCAAAGTATCTCTGAGAAATAGTCAAGACACCAGGACGAGACATTGGATGAATAATTATTCTTTCTTTTCCTCCCACCTCTAGAACAAAGAAAGAATTATGCACGAGACAGTGTCAGCAGCATATCCGAAACGTCACAGTATCACGTAGAGGTGAGATGAGGGTGATACACCAGTTACAGCTTTCGGTTACTGCAGTTATTTTTGCCTACATGTTTTCTGAGGATATATAAGCTCGAAGGCACACGCATCTTCCAAAATATCCCGCCAGCCTGGGGTCACTTCAGAACAGATTACACTGAAATGTCTCAAGTTCTATAGCTTTGCCATAATGAGCTGAAATTTGGATGTAGAGGAATGTAAGCAAAGTTGTGTGTAGTTTGGCAAACAGCCAGGACTTCTCAACGGGGCAGCAATTCAACGCCTTGTGCTGCCCTGTCTCCAGCTGAATAACACTGTGCTGCTGGCAAGGCACACTGGATGATATTTAAAACTAATACTCTGATCAGATATAATCAGCAGAGGTATTAGAATATTCATCAAGTGCTGAGCATTAACCCCTCAAAGCCCCAGTGAGTCAAATACGTGGTAGTTGAATACATTCTGCCTGCACAGATTCTTCCCTGGTGTGAAGAGCAAAGTGTGTGACTTGCTGCCTTAAGCTGCTTTGCAGAATTACTGCATGCTGCTCTCATATTTAAAATATTCAGCAGAGAAAGCCTGAGTGCCTATATGTAGCCTGTTAATCACTTTTGAATGCAGTGCCTCTTTTTGTAGCCTTACTTTGGCTCAGACTTTCTCCTGCTGCCATCAGACCACTGTCAGGGGTTAAGCCAAATCTTGCAAACACCACAGACTCTCAGCTCCTTTTTGCTGGGTTTTAGATCATCTCTGAATTGTGAGATCATATGCAGGAGAGTCTTAATTTCAAGTGCTTCAGTCCGATGATCAGCTTGCAAATAAATACATGTGCTGGTTCTAATTGCCTGTCTATTTTTGTGTGGTTTCTTCATAACAGTTTTGGTCCTGTACTGGCGTAACAATTAGTACTTGCATTTGGAATCTAAGCATTCCTGGGTAAGCAGCCAGTACAGAGTTTGTTTCACTTTTCTTCTTTTAAATACTTTGATTATATGCAGCTTACACCTACTTTCCTCTCTGTAATTACCAAGTGCTGTTATCCTGTACAGCAGAAGAAGAAAGCACAGTTAATTCTTTTTTATGATTTTTATTCTTTAAAGTTGTTTAGAAGACAGATATGCAGGCATATATTAAATGTGGTTCAGCTTGAATGAGTGTTACCAGATCTTCAATAAGAAAGTGAAGGTGGATTTATGCCTGAACAAAACGAAATAATTCTGTGGGTTTTCTTGCACAGTTGGCATGCTGAAGGAGAAAATGCCACAACCATAATGACAGGGAAACTAGATGAAGTGATGTTTGTGAGGTACCGTTTAGTTTCCAGGCCATTAATTGAATCTGGAGAATATTCCAAGCTGATGGTAACCAAAAGTAGTGACTATTTTCTACTGTGTTGCACACAAAAGTGACCAGCCCATCCATAAGGTATCCCAGTCTGATGCAAGCCCATCCTGCTTGCCACCAGCAGGCTACCTGGCAGCTCTGGAAGAGATGAGGACACTCCAGGTCAGGGTGATGGTGGAGCTACATTGGCAGTGAGCTTCTAGAAAGCTTCTGCTGGCACCTCCTGAATTTAGCTTGCCAAGAGAGAGACAGGTTTTCACTCCTCAAGAAAGCTAATTAAAACTCGTGGTTTAATTCTAGCTTTGATACCTGAAGGATGTCAGAATGTGCCTTCGAGTCTAACCGCTTACAGCAGTGAGGAAATGACAGGGGGTGTCAGAAAGCAAGCTACAAAAATAAGTTGACTTAAAATGACATTATGGACTAAACAGCCTTTCTCATGTCTTAGAGGTGGGCTCTGTCATATACAAAGGCACTTTTACTCATGAATAATTTGCGTTGCTACTTCCTGACAATTTAAATACTGACACTCCAGAACAATAGGGAAAATTGCAATCATAATTTCTTTTAAATGTATGTCTTATTCACCAGCACTTGACCACCTTTGTTCTGGACCGAAAAGAGGCAATGATTACAGTAGATGATGGAATAAGGAAGCTGAAATTGTTGGATGCCAAAGGCAAAGTGTGGACTCAAGACATGATTCTTCAAGTGGATGACAAAGCTGTCAGTTTGGTGGACTTGGAATCAAAGGTAAGATCTGTGAGTGACAGTCTCATTTTCAGAGAGAGAGAAAAAGGGAGCGAGCAGGAAAACGATGTATGTGAGATTGAGGATTTTAATTAGCTTATTATCACTTTCCCTTTTTAGCTCATGCAGTTTTTCTGAGATCAGGACACTGTATAGTAAGGTGGTATTTTGTGTTTCCTTTTTTTTTTTCTCTCTTCTGACAGAATGAACTGGAGAATTTTCCTTTAAGCACAATCCAGCATTGCCAAGCTGTGATGAATGCATGCAACTACAATTCAATTCTTGCATTAATATGTAAAGAACCAACCCAAAACAAGCCTGATTTGCATCTTTTCCAGTGTGATGAAATTAAGGTAAGATAATAATGGAGATCTGCTGTGACTTATTTGAATTGGAGAGATTGTATGAATTGACCAGTACAGTGGATAAAGACAAATGAGCTGATTCATAGAAAATAATTCTGTACTTTTACTGTTATAAATATGCTATAAGATAATGCACTTATGATATCAGCACTACTTATAGTATGTTAGTAAATGTAGTGTAGTATGTATTGCAAAAGAGTAATTTAGTATTTAAACTGAATCCTTAGTGCATGTTCAAATATGTCCTTACTGTAAATATTGGTTCTTGGGCTCTGCAGCTGCTAATTTAGGTTTGCAAATGCATAAAGCTCTGGAAAATGTCAATGGTTTGCCTTCACACTCCTGAAAAAAGTGGTGTAAAGTAATTTGAGTATATGTCAAATTTATTTTATGATTGGCAAACATCTCATCTGAGCCCTGAGTCTTAACTACTCTTTCTGCTGTTTTTGTCACTGAAAAATTAAATGTTCCCTACATTTTCACCTCTCTGCATCTCTGCTCTGCTGGAGAGATCTTGAAAGGGAAAATACTCCTTGCAGGAGGGGCAAAACAAGGAAAGAGATTGCTTGTCTCTGATTAAAATATTACCTTCAAGTGTAAATTATTTTTTTAATGTACTCTGCAATACTTCTTTATTTCTGAGGTTATAAATTTTAATTTTGTCACGTATTCTCTGTAATTCCAATTGATAATTTCATGGGGATTTCTTAATTCCTTTGTAGTAGTTTGTATCATTGTCTTGAAACAACAGATTGTTAATCACACTGTGCAACACTTTTGGAATTAGTGTGGTGAGAGTCGTGTGAGGATGATTAGTTATTGTGTGATTTGTTGCACAAAACTTGCTGTTTTAAAGGAAAGTGGGATTCTGTCAGAAGTTCAGGGGATATTATCTTAAGTAATGCAGGGATCCCTTTTGAGGTGTGTTTGGACCCAGCTTCTCAATGTGAATTGGTCTCTTCATTTTTGAAGTTGTTTCTCTGTGTACATATGAAAATGTAGAGTACATAAGCATGACTTGGAAGTCCAGGATCTCCCTTTTTTCTGAGGTATTGTTTGATTCTGTGGCCATACCCTGGGTCATTTTCCTTATCCACAAAACTCTTCTGGTTTTGAAAGTTAAGGTCTTTCTCTGTTGGCTTTTCCCTGCTTTTGTTAGAAGTTACAAGCAACCCCAGGAGCCTCTGGAATGAAAAACAGTTAAAATCAATACAATTTGGGGCATTCCAATATTTTACAAACAAGAAAAAATTTAAATGGTAAATACCAAGAGTTTTGGATTAATGGAATTCTTCTGAGTTTAAGTTCCTCTGATCCCGTAAAGTTTTTTTCTATTAGTTCTGTAAACTTAAGGTATCCCTCATAACTATTCTGTAGTGCAATCCATTACAGCCTCAAACGTCCCTTAATCCCCTTGGATCCTAAATTCAACAATGTGTTCTGGTCCTAGCAGGAGCTACATACTTCTCCCAAAAAGGTACATACTCCTGCATTATGAGGGTACAGGGAAAGACATGGTCCTTGCAGAGTGAGCCAGACACTGACAGATTTGGGCTTTGACAGCCTTTGTAGGAAATTAATTTGTCAGCTGAAGACATGTAACAGAGCATTCTAAATCCTACGAGAAGCCATGACCTATTTAATGCAAGATCTATTAAAATAACGCGTTAGACGTGCATCAAAATTTCACTTGTGGGGCCACTGGTGGAGGCAGGCTGCAGTTGTGGAGTGGCAGGAACGTACAGATTAGGGAATCCTCTGAAAAATTCATCTTCTGTTACATCAAAGAGAAATTGGAGGCTGTCATGATTTCTGAAAGGAAATTGTTTCATTATTAGTTGCTTTCTTAATGCTTATGCTGCTGCCATCTATAGTAGTTTTGCTGCTTCTATATATAGCAGATTTTCTTTTTATAGTATGAGACAAACAAAATACTTGAGACAACCAAAAATTACGTATGCAGAGGGAAAAAGTAGCTTATGCAATAGTGGTTGACTTGAGATAATTACAGCTGTTCAGACAAATTTGGTATCTAGATGACGTACTTGTGTGATGATAATGCTTGAGGTTGGAGTAGTGACAAAAATACCAACTCCCAGATTTTGTTCTGTTCTTTGTTCTGTTTATGTGTAAAATGTTTTGTCCCGATGCTTTTAAATAAATGGGATTTGATAAGGTATTCTCTATTTAAGAATGAGATATTTATTTCATATATCTGGATACAGTATCTGGTACCTGATGTTTTCTGCTCCTGTCTCCTCAGGCTACCTTTATTCATGAAGATATTGAAAGTGCAATCAGTGACAGCAAAAGTGGGAAACAAAAGAAGAGGCTTGAAACACTGAGGTAAAAATCCAACTTCTTGGCAGTGTATGGGATCATCAAATAGTGTGACAGCATTCAGAAGCTCTCCAGGTCTGCCTGCTGTCTTTTGGGGTTTTTTGGGGTGCTTGAGTTTTTTCTAGCTAATAATATACTTCCAAAGCCATATGGAGAGGTCTTGCTTTAATAATGATCTTGTGTTCTGTCAATTTCTAGTGTCAGCCTTACGTTTCCCCAGTCCTCCTTAGTGATGGGAACAGCTGAGATCAGTTCCACTTGCCAGAGAATGGCATTGGATGTCTCAGTTCTGCATATAGGTCAAGTAGTTCAGAATTTAAATTAAAACCACAAATTCCCCATAACTCCAAGTAAATAAGATTATGCTAAAAGGTTTTGGGATCCAAAGACGTTAAATAAAACAGCAACTGAAGGTTGAATAATCTTCCTGTCTGCCTGTTTAATGATGCTGAAGACTCCTTGTTTCCCTGGAAGCAAAAGCTTCTCTGCCAGTTGGAAAATGTAGGGGAAAGAATCTGTTGGGTTCAGAGAAGATTAATACAGAAATAAGAGGTAGCAAACAGAGGCATAAAAGCAAGGGCACAAATATAACAGATACTGAATGGTGATGGTAGCATAGTGTTAGAAATTCAGTGTGTAACTGCATGCTGATAGTATCTCTCAATAATAATTGTGCTCAGATAGAGAAGTCTCTGCTGGACAAAAATTAGAATGAATTTATAACAGTTCTGGATACCTGTTAAATTCTGATGTGCAACTTACGAAGATTTCCTAGAGTAAGGGGCACTCCTAGAAAAACAAAACAGAACCTGAACTGTGTCTAAATTTATTTGCAGTTTTAAAATTAAATAAATTGACTTTACCATTTGTGGGACTGGTGAAACCAGGTATAAGCACAGAGGGGCAATCCAGAGGGACTCGAACACATTGGATGTGCTGAGAAACTTATGAGATTTAATTGGGAAAAGAATGTAGGTCAATACATCTGTTGGGACAAATAATCTGAGATATCAGTCTCCGAGGGCTGTCAGGCCCAGAGGTCAAACGTGGGTGGCAGCTGAGTGCTGGTTACTCCCTGTTGGCTCATTTGCCTGCTGGCATTGGGTCACATGGAGAGATCCTCCTTCCTCATTGAGGTTCTGAGGCATTGTTGAGGTGCTGCAGGGTTATTGATGAGTGAAAGGGGACTGGAGGAAGGAAAGGCAAAGGAAATTTTTTATTTTTTTGTTATTTGCTGTTCAAAGACCAAACAGCATTTGATATTTTGTGGTCTTGTTGTTGAATGCCGTGAATGAGATGGGTTTATAAAAGATGAGTTTAAGGGGAATATCTAGTTTTTAAATAGAGTTCTGGGGAAGGAATGGGGGGTATGTATGACAGGAGCTACTGTGATGATTTTTTTTTTTGTGTGTTGGTATCAAGCTGCAGAATGAATTCAAAGACCTCTTTCCTTACAGTAATTAAAACTACACTATGAACTGGAAAATTGCAGGTGGGAACATTGAAATGTTTGTATCAAGACAGGATGAACAGGCCCCTGTTACAAAACAAATCAGCCAGTGAACTTGGTTTTGTTGGTAGAGTTTTAAGAAAAAGGTGGCTGAAAACTGGCCAGACTTGGGGGACGAGATACTTAGTTTGTGATGGCTGAAAGGCAGCTTCAAATATTCTCATTTTCTCTCACACAGAAGGCAAGTCCTGCCCTTACAACTGCATAAGGTGGTAAAAATGCCACCTTACTGAACCCAAGCCACTGAGTTTATTGTTGTAAACTGGCAGGTCTCATCATGTTCTTTGGCACTGCTTGGGGATTTCCCAGGTGACAAAGATTTGCCAACTCCCTCGTGGAGTGGCTTTCCTGCTATGTTTAACATATTTACACATCACGCTCTCGAGTGCCGCTTACTTGGCCAGCCCACAGTACGGCCTGCAGCCGAAGAGCTCCTCGCGGAGCCTCCTCGTCTCCTCCGATGAGGCACCAGAGAACAGAACGCTTTTCCTTCGACTGTCACTTGCGGGCTCTCTCCTCTTCCCTAGAATGATATCCAAAGCCGACGGTGCCATCCCGCCGCCGCCGCGGGCCCCTGCCCCCGTGCCCCCGGGGACCATCACGCAGGTGGACGTGCGGAGCCGCGTGGCAGCGTGGTCAGCGTGGGCCTCGGAGCAGGGGGACTGTGAGTATCGCCGGGGCCTGCCGCCCGCAGCGCGGCCAAGGAGGGCGTTGGCATGGTGCTCGGTAGCAACAGAAATAATCCGGAAAGAGCACTTTCGTGAAGGTGACAGGAACTGGATGCCGAAATGGTTGCACAAGGTCAGCCCTCTGCCCTGGCTGGCGGCAGATGTGATGATTCTCCCGGTCTAGTTTGGAATGCCCCAAGCCACTGCTGCCTGATGTGGGGAGTAAGATCTGTCTGTCATAATCGGACTTGTCATTTGCTTGTATTTACCCATTTTCTGGATTCCTGTTCGGAGCTGCTTTTACTTGTGCTTCGCTGGGTGTGGGTTACAGGTTTTGATCTGGGCTTTTTTGTGAAGGTGGTAACAGTAACGCAGTAATGTTATCTGATGATGCTCTCCTCAGTAGTAGGGCCAGGTATTTTTGACAATTTATAAATATAATCATGGATTAAAAGGTGACTTGAGATCAGCATTATTTATTTATATTATATTTATCTTTATAATGGCCAGTATGGCTAACTAGTTTGGTTTTTTTGGGGTGTTTTTAAAGCCTTAACTAGGAAATGCTGTAGATGTAACATTCCTAATGGGTTTGGATTTTTCGGTTTGATGGTTGTTTGTGGGTTTTTTACATCCCTAAGGGAAATACATTTTGATCAGATTTCTTTAAAAATTGAAGTTCTTTAGAAAGAATAGAGCTCCTTCTATAAAACAGACTAAAAAGGATAAGATGAGACCTTTTTTAGTTTGTGCTGTCCATTTCTTTTAATAGTAGATACTAAGACTGTACCATTAAAAAACCTTGGATTCCTTATAAGTTTTGTTTTATTAAATTGTATCTATATCGTTTAACAAAGTACACAACTATGCAAAGAAAACACTACAAATGTTCAGGGAAATCTGAAATGTTATGAATCATTTAATCTATGAAACTACAGTATTACCTCTTTTTGAGTAAAGGCTGTTTTGTTCTTCTGCTTGAGTTCTCACATCAGAAAAGTTTCATTAGTTTAGTGTCTTGTCCAACCAGTTGTGGATCTGAGTTCCTGCAGTTCCTTTTATTGCAGTCATGTGGATCTTTTCTGAAATGTATTTACTGAAATCCCACCTGTTGACAAATGCATAGTAGTTAATGTGGGTTAAAAATACAAAACCTGTAATTCCTCAAAAAATTCACCCTTGTTTTCAAAAAAGTCATTGACTCTGGCCGTTGTTATTTGGAAATATCAATTTTCTCACATCTTTCTCTCTTCTTTCTGTGTTTCCAGACTGGGCATCCCTTTTTGTTAATAACTTGTTGCAGCAGAATTGTCTTCAAAGCCATGGCAGCACTCTTTCTTGCTTGCTCCTACTGGAGTAGCTTTCAGCATGTTTTGCAAAATGGGAGGATCCTAATTACGTTGTATTTATAATCTGCCACTTTGTACTAAATTTTATTTTTATTTAAAGCCCGGTACCACACTTCTGCAGTTAACTTCATTTATGCAGTTAAGTTGACTGAAAGCACGTGCAGAAGCTTCTTTTGTGAGACTTGGCAGGATCAGGGATTGAGGTGCAAGACTTTCAGCTTGTGTGGAGTCCTTGCAAAGGGAATGGTAGAGTTTTGTCCATCTTTTTCTTACAGTAGTGTACTTTAAAGCATAAACTGTACAGAAATTGCTACATACTAATTCCACATATATGCATGTCTTATTCTCTTCTCCCCTCTTTGCAGATGAAAAGCACAGACAATACCATGAGCAGGAAGAAACAGCAGAGATGATAGCAGCCAGGATTGACAGAGATGTTGTAAGTGAGAAGCTACAAATGATGTTGCTTCATGTCTGTGAAATTTTGCAGCTCTCCTTTGTGGGAAGACTTTCTCCACATGGGAAATTCAGTTCTGGAGAAAAGCTTTCCAAGCAGCCTCTGCTTGTGTGGTAGATCTAAAAATGAACAGGTGGTAGTTTCTTTTCTTAATTTTCTTTTTTAAAAAGAAAGAAAAACACACTGAATGTTGATGACAAGTTTTCTGCTGTGAAGAGCTAGAAATATAAATTGTAATTTTTTAAGTAGACCGATTTCAGCAAACTATGTAAGGATAAAAAATTCCATCAATTTAGCAGGACTTGGATATGTGTAATACCTGGAAAATAAACATGATCATTTCTGAAGACGGGTGGATCCATGTTTATTTATAGCTTAAAGCATTCTTGCCTACGAACTGCAACATTGGGCATGTTCTATGGTATATGCAAGATCAAATATTGCCCCAT
The DNA here is from genome assembly GCA_013397115.1 of Edolisoma coerulescens. Taxonomy (NCBI): domain Eukaryota; kingdom Metazoa; phylum Chordata; class Aves; order Passeriformes; family Campephagidae; genus Edolisoma; species Edolisoma coerulescens. Next base: position 2,178,540 of record VWZW01003862.1, read on the forward strand.
GTGTCATTTGTAACTTTTTGCTTCTCCACTCTGCTGTTGCCCCCAGCAACATCAGAGGGTCTTGAGAAAAGCGTGTTGGGACCTGCTGGATTGGTGTATTTGTGTTTTCCCCTGGGGTTCATTCATTCTTCTTCAGTTACTCTTTGAAATCAATTCTTCAAAGAGCACTTCTCTACAAACAGCTTAATTTGTAGAGAGCTTCACCAAAGAGCTTAATACTTACTACTAAAGGAGATTATGAAGTTATACTCTGTATGAAATGCTGTCCATTCAAATAATTAGAATTTTTTTCATGTGCTCTCGGCAAAAACGTAATGTGGAAGCAAGTTGTGGAATTGCAATCTGAGCTTAACAATCTCGTTACACATATTTTAAAAATTTCCAGCGGCCCTATGTTTTTAAAAAAACTAAAATTTAAAATGCTTTACAGGTATGCAAATTTAAAAAATACAAGGAATGTAAATATGGAATGTTCCAGCATGGAATTTGTTCCAAGGAAGCTATTGGTGTCTGAGAGTCTGGACATTTCAATTTCTGGAGTATTTCTGCTGTAGATTCTGTAGAGAAACAGTTACTTTTCTTTTCTCCCATAGCAAATTCTGAACCATATTTTGGATGACATAGAGTATTTTGTTACCAAACTGCAAAAAGCTGCTGAAGCATTTGCTGAACTTTCGAAGAGGAAGAAAACTAAAAAAAGTAAAAAGAAAGGACCTGGAGGTAGGAGTTCTTACTGAACACAATTCTGTTTCTCTAAGGATCATTGAAGGAGTCAGAAAATGTCTTTTTGTGTGGTTTTTTTATCAGTGTAGTGATTTTCTCTCAATTTGAGCACAGAAGTTCCTATGCAGTATATTCTTAGAGGGAAACCTGTGAAAATCATTTGCTTGAAGTCAGTGGGGAGTGACTAATTAGAGATGTGACCACAGAATACGCTCCTGCCTTGGTTCTATATTTACAAAATTCTGTAAGATAGTAAATTTATTATGCATTTACATGTTTACTCTATCTGGAATATTTATGGAAGTTGTATACATATAAATGGATATATAAAAACCTCATTTTGTTCACCAGAGGGTGTTCTCACTCTCCGTGCAAAGCCACCACCTCCAGATGAATTTGTTGACTGCTTCCAAAAATTCAAGCATGGCTTCAACCTTCTGGTAAGTGACTGCTAGTGGATATGAGATGTGAGGCCAGACCAGGGCTGGCCACCTCTGGCCTAAGTTGGCCTCTGAGCTTTGGGATACTGCTCTTCAGGTTCTCTGCACAACGACGAGATGAGCATGTTTGGTTTTCAGCATCATTGTGTTTCTTCCTTTCCCAGTTCTTTAAAGCCTTTTACTTGGGAAATTTGATTTTGAGTCGTAAAAGGATTCCTAGGAAGGTCTGTGGGGATCACAGCTCTGTTGTTTGTTTGCCAGCATCACCAGCTGAGGCCTTAGTTTGGTTTTATTCAGCCATGCCCATCAGACTCCCTGTGCTTGTTGCCATCATTACCCAGGACCTTCTGGCCTCAGAACAGCCCATCCAACAAATTGCTGTCTCTGTATAGGTTCTCAATAAGCAGAGATGATAATTCAAGAGCCTTCTCCTAGCATCTCCTCTGTTGCAAGTGGGAATCTCCCATTCAAGGGAGGCAGCAAGTGGGACACCTTGGAAGCATTTGCTGTCAGACACTGACTGTCCCTTCCAATTGCTGGGGAGGCTGTGCCGATGGGGAAAACTGTTCCTGAATTCACTGAGTCAGATCAGCTTCTTTCTTCCTCATGGGGAATGAATTCTGATTGCAGGGCTGTAGGAAATATTTGGACATGTTAAAAATATCTTTTTTTAAAATAAAAAAAAAGCTACATCAAGTGTTGTGATTCTGACCTTAAGGGATTGCTGTTTTGAGGGACAGTGAATGTCTTGGAACATGCTTGTCCTTCTCAGTAAAAGATGTAATGTCCAGGGCTTTTTCCATTCTTTTTACTACATTCTGCATTTAAATTAGTTTTTTACCCAAGAACAATCTGTGCATAAAGATTCAAAGGAATCTTTGTCTTCTGTGCAGGAGAAGTCACAGCTCTTGTTTCGATGCTCAGCAGCATCTGGGACCTGGTTCTAGTGTTGCTTTTGAGCAGTTGTGCTGTAACATGCTTTAACAATGCTGTACATCACCACCTTTGCAGGAGCAACAAAAGCCTGAAGTTTGTGCTTTATGTCAGACAAGGAAAACTGTAAAAATGAAGAATCTGGTTTAAAAATAAAAAGAGTAGCTAAAAGAAAAAAATCTTCGAGTAGAATGGAAATTGTTTTAAAACCCCGTGCTGGAAGCTTCTAGAAATGCCTACCACCTGTCAAAAAACTTTAGATAGACTGAGACTGGGTTGTTATGACTGAGGAGCAATGTACAGGAAGTTATTAGAAGTAAAATCCTCCTGCTTTCTTCATTTGGAGGGACAGTTGGATGTGAGAGCAGAACAAGGGTAGCCAGAAGCAGTTTGGGGAACAGGTGGCAAGATGCAATAGAAACTACTGTAACTCTTTAAAGCACATTTGGGCTTTTTATTTCTAGAGCCTGCAAAGCCAATGGGTGATCAGTAGAGAAAAGAAATCCTCCAAGAAGCTGTATCAGTGAATTTTAATGATTTGGGTTTTTTAGAATATTTTTTTATGGTGGTGTTTGGCCTTAGGTTGGACTTGATGATCTCAGAGGTCTTTTGTAGAAATATCTTATTGAAACAGGTAAAGTGATAGATGAAATTCAGTATTGATAGATGTGATAGTCATGGACTATTGAGGAAAAATCTCATATGCAAAACAAATCAGAACAAAATGTTGATGTAATAGAGATTCCTCGGAGAAAGACATCTGTGCTCAGTGTGATCAACCAAGCAAATGGTAAAAGCCATCAGGGAAAAAAAGACAACAGAACACTAACAAAGAGCATCAATATGCCATTATGTTACCTGGCCTGATTTTTTTTGACAGTGTAGTAAATTTGAAGAGGGTGCAGGGTGGACAAGAATGCTCAAAGGAATTACTTCAACTTGGAAAAGGCCAGACTCAGGAATAATCTAATAAGTCTGTAAATGATTATGAGCATTGCTAGAAAAAGTGAGTTGAGAAGGACAATTTAATTTTATTTGGAGAACAAAATACTAATGAAGGAAAGCGGTGTCAAATTTCCAAAGGAGATGCTTCTTCACAAAGCATATAATTTGGTTGTGGAACTTCTTGTTTTGCACAATAGGTGCTAAAATATGCATAGATTCAAGAGCAATGGGATGGATGAGCACTTGCCCTTAGTGGGTGTTGCAGGCAAAGCACCGGGCTTAGGTGGACCTGAGAAGGGGTGGCCATTCTTATGTGAAGTATTTATTGTCTTAGTAGTTAAATGTTTCTTGAAACGTATCATTTGTTTTATTCCTTCAGGCCAAGTTGAAGTTCCATATCCAAAATCCAAGTGCAGCTGATCTGGTTCATTTTCTCTTTACCCCACTACATATGGTAAGGTTTTACAGTTTTCCAAGTATTTACCTTCAGAACTCTTGTATTTAAAAGCTCTGTGACCTTTTCAGTGATAACTAGGTTGAAATGTTTTGTCCCTGGGCAATAACTAAGGAGAAGTGTTTGTATCTCAGGATGAGGTTTTCTTTAGAAAATAATTTATATCCTTTTCTGCGTATTTTCCCATCTAGAAAATGTATTTATTTAAATCATCTTTAGCCTTGTGTTGCACTTTGCCATTATAATTTTTAACTAGCGATAAAAAATTGAGATTCTCTTCATAATGTAGGAGGAGAGTTGAAAGCATATTTAATGGAAGTATGTGTGGCTTTGATCAGTAAAGCAAAAATAACATTGCCCAGAGTGGGTCTAAATAAAAAATGGTTGGTGACCAGAACAACAGTTAATTTGTAGGACATCAAGACACACTGTTAGATTCTCAGAGGGGTTTTTACTTCTGGAGGGGAGTGGTGTTTTTATGAGTAATGACTGTTTCCTAGCAGCGCTGTAGCTAACATAAATTCGCAGTCACTTCATTGCTGACAATGTGCACGCTCTTGACGTTATTTTAATCCTTGGATTTAGGTGGTGCAGACAACAGGAGGTCCAGAGCTTGCTGGCACAGTGCTCAGCCCCCTCCTGACAAAAGACACCATAGACTTCCTGCGTTACACTGTCACCAGCGAGGAGGGACAGCTGTGGATGTCCCTGGGCGATTCATGGACCAAAGCCCGGTGAGCAAAAGTCTTCAGATTTTAGAGGACATCTCTAAAATCAAGTTTATTGACATGGTCTTAACCAGGTTATCCAGCCCCCAATAAAATCAGTATTACTTTGTTAGGATTTGGACTCTTTCGGAACTGTTCTTTGAAGGTTTTGGAAAGGAACTCTTTAGCTTCACTGGGATTTTGGGATCTCAAGGAGAGAGAAAATGCAGAGAGAATTTTTCTTGTCAGTGATATCCAGAACCTCTTGACATAATCTTCTGAAGTATCTTTTTCTGAACTGTCCCTTGCATGTTTCCAGTTGTTTTCCACCATTATTTTTCTGGGCCATCTATCTGGACTTCATTAAAAAACAATTTGAAGATGCAATAAAAAGTGACAAAATATTAAATAGTAGCTACAAATGTCTGTTTTCAATTTCCAATTATTATTAAAAGTTAAAAATTTGCAATGTCTTTACTTCTTTAAAAACATCATAATGCTGTAAAAATGTTTATAATTATAAAAAAATGTTTATTGACTGAACTGTGCCACACGTGCATACCTTACACATTGCATTTCATGGATTCACTGTTACAATTTAGCTTAGCTGAAAGTTACTTCTTTATGCATGTGTTGTGTTTGAGGTAATTCTGTAGTTTGAAATTAGGTGAACTGAACATGCAGAAGAAAAATATTAAATTAGAAAAGTGCATTTTGACTCCATAACCTGTGGTAGATAAGTACATTTGATGATGGTGAAGTATGCAATCACTTGGGCTGGAAATGCAGCATGGTTTTCATTCATCCTGCTCTTAAATTTCAGGTTGGAACACAAATGTCTACCAGATGGATTTTGTTTTTATTAATTATTTGGTTGATTGAAAGCTGTAGAGTGTAAGGAAGGCTGCATGGAACGAGTGGAAATGGCCTCATAGCACTGGAGCCCTATGCAGGGAAAATGGATCACTGGGCAAAATAATGGGCTCCTTGTCTTGGGAACTACTCCATTTGTTATTCTGTCCTGAAAAGAAAGGGTAATGGAAAGAGAAATAGCTCGTGTTTGGTAGTGAAGAATGAAGCACTTAGAATGTAGTTGGCTGACCCATGCAGATTAGTGTGATTGATCTCAGTGTCCAGAGGTACCCTGGGATGGGAGGTAGCAGGAGAGGGGAATGATAAAATCAGGGATTACTGACCAAGGCCAGGCCTGCTAACAGGCTGGGGATTGCTGACTGCTCCTGTGGCTGGCAGCATTTGTCCCTTGATTGTGAGCAGTGTCAGCCACGAGCCTGTTAAAAGACTGTAATGCACACTCCTGTTTCTGCTTCCACTGTGAGCACACAGTAATTTATATTGTGGGACAGAGTGTTATGTGTGGTGCAAAGGCAGGGCAGGAAAGCATTAATTTAGGTGTTTGATGTTACAACAGAGAATGCTAAGGGAACTCTGAAAAGTAGCACAGTATTTTATGAAGATAAATCTGGACTACAAAACAGCAAATGTGATGATAATTGTTGTGTCTTGGAGCATGTAGAGTTGGGTGGGTGGGGTTTATGTCTGTTAAAGGTATTGTTTATTTTTTCGTTTTGGGTGTAGCTGCCATGCTTCATACCTGCTTTCAGGTGTTCTTACAAAGCTGGCTGTTTCTTTAAAGTCTTTTGGTGGTGTTTCACACAAATAGAGCATTGCAATATTTTTCCCCATGTCTCACTGCTAAAACAAGTCCTAGATTTGTCTTGATTGATTCTTCTATTACCCATCCTTTGCTATAAGGCAGAAGTTTGTTGTGTTCTAGCACTGACATGTCCTTACAGAAGGAGCAAATTCTTTCTGCAGGGTACTGCAGGGAGGATAGTTGTGGTAAATAAATGTGTTCTGCTGATTTTCTCTGTTCTATCATGATTCTGCCTGTACTATAATCCCAGCCTCTCCTCTGTACTGATAAAAATTCTAAAGCATTTCAATTCATAGGAACCCTGTTAAACCAGCATTTGTGTGGCCCTTGACACAGATTTCTAATTTGCTTTTTCACGCAGAGCTGAATGGCCAAAAGACCATTTTATTCCCCCTTACGTCCCCCGTTTCCGAAACGGTTGGGAGCCTCCTTTGCTGAACTTCATGGGAGCTCCAAAGGAGCAAGAACTCAACCACTTGGCTGAGTCTGTGGCAAACGTTGCAGAGCAGCAGCGCAAGCAAGAGATGAAAAGACTGTCGAGTGAGGTGAGTTACTGCAGAAGCGTTCTGTAAATTAGCTGAGGGCAGCACCAAGCACGCCCTCCCTAGGGACAATATTTGGGGGCATTCCTGGAGAAACCCTGCTCTGGCACCTGCTCCGTCAGTGCAAGCTCTTTACACTGAGCGTTGGAGTTATAGGAAACCAAATGCCTGTTCAGCCAGCAAAAATGCAATTAGGAAAATACAAGTTTTTTCGCCTACTGCTCTCCTTGAACTCGGGCACCTCCCTGCCTCAGCCTGGTGGACAGCCCAAGCCCTAAGGTTGAGTTGGATTGAGCTCTGCTATCAGATCCCATTGATTTGGATCATAAATACTTTGGGCAATGTTTGAACCAAAATGCTTTCAATCAGAGACACACAGTCTAAACGAAAGAAATCACTTTTTTTTGGTGGAATTTTGGATTTTTTGCTTCTTCCTAAATGTGGAATTTAATATTCCTTTCCCTAATGTATTGATACTTTCACTGTATTGCTTGTAAGTATTCAGAGGTGCTCTCAGGGCAGTACCATATCAGGTAGATTAGGCCGACTTCTAAAAAAGCCCTGCTGATTAGGAAAATTATTGTATAAAGCGTTTTCCCAAACTCTTCTTCCCAGGAATGTCACGAATTTAGAAAAAGGTTATTCTCTTTAAAGAATGGAAATATGCATCACCATCTAAAGCCTTTAGAGAAACCAGGTGCATTTTCTGACCAACTTTATAGCCAGCCCCTTGTTTCTCAAAATTCTGTTCTATCCTATTTTCAATAGAACTTACCAGAAAATGAATTTTGACTTTTTGGTGAAAATTTTAAGAATATATGTGGATTTCGTTGCTTTTTAATTAACAAAACCCAGGCTATATCCTTTTTAAACATACAAAAGTTTTCCTTTTGGAAGGTTTTGTCTTTTGTTGGGATGACACAAGATTTAATTTAAATTTTTAATTTATTTTTCTGTACTGGTTTTAGTTTAAATCAAGTGTTAGCTAATCCAAGCAGCTGTGAGATGGAAATGCACCTAAGAATTTCCTAGGTTCACTTAAGAGTCTTTTCTATCTTGGGGAATTACTATTGGCTGTTATGGGATGTTGTTTCCTTGAAGATCAATTCTCTAATTGGAGATACCAAAGCCTCCGCAGCAAAAACTTATCAAAACTTCCCAGTCACATTAAAACTTTATTTTCATGAAAATCTCTGTTAGTCAAAAAAAAAAGTCTACTCAGCTATAGAGACAAATAAAATTGGTAAAAAGCCTGCCAAGCGAAGGAGGGATAACATGATACATATTTGATTACCTAAAGCACTGTTTGGCTTCCTGCCTAACAAGATATACAAGAATAAATGTGGCAAAAACTGAGTTATTGCCAGTGATTCGTTTTGAGAACAAAAGCATTTAGTAAAGTTAACAGGCACAGTAATGTGAAATGTAGCTTTTGCAGTTGCTGTCACCCCCCTTCCCTAGTGACCTCCCAAAAAACATCAAACATTGCCTCATTTTTCACTGCTGGTCTGCATTTCCGTGTGGGTTTTTGTTTATATTGTGTTCCTTTGACATCATAATAATAATAATAATAATTACAACAACAACAGACAATAGTATTGAAACTTTTTCGATAGTATTGAAAAAAGGTCATTAATTTTTCCTCTTCTGATGATTCTAGGAATTTCATGTTATTTATATATATAATAACCTAAAACAAATCTGAAGGGGGAGAATATATTGAGGTATTTCAGTTGCTTGTGTTTCAGGCAGTTGATTCCACTTCAGTCTTTTTCATGCACTGGTAGTTGTTTATGCCAACTTAACCTCTTTGTCTTAACCCTCAAAAGACACACACATATACACAAAAAGAAAAAAAAAAATCTAAAATATATATATATAATCCCAGTTCATTGAAGCAGTTTGTGTGCCTGGTGCCTGGGATGTCAGGCATTGGTTTCATGACTGTCACTGCTTCCCACCAGGTTCTGGGCAAGTGGTTTAACCTTGGTACCTTGGCTCCCCGTGCCCATTCCTCCCTAGCACATCCCTGGGGGAAGAGGCACTGAGCTGCTTAATAGCTGTGAAATGCTGCAGGTGCTCAGCTGGAAAAGCTGCCTGAGTGCAAAATGCTGTTTGTCTGCAGCAAAAGCACCGCCCTGGAGTGGGTGATACCAGGATAATTATTCTTTCCCTGAGTCTGCTGTAACAGCTTGTTTGATGAGGAGGGCTGGAAAAATAAGATGAGAATGGAAGTGTTCGTGTCTTGCCGCTAATTGGGCTCGTGTGGCGGTGTGGAATTCATCTCCCCAGCACCAAGGCTGCCTGGGGAGAGCTGTGCTGGGAGCAGAGAGGGGGTGCATGGCCCTGTTCTCCTGTTGGGCAGGGCTCTAGCAGCAGGAAAAGTGCATTGGAGGGTCCCACCCCTGAAAACCTGTTTTTTTCTTTCTATTCCCGAATTCCTGAATCTTAAGATCCAGCCACACATGCAGCTCCCAGCAGAGGGGTTTCAAGGTGGAGGCAGTTCAGCAATGAGGACTTCAAATGGTGGTGGAACAACCACCAGAGAGTGTCCAGTGAGGCTAAAGCCATGCAAATAATTTGTGTGTGAAGTAAAATGAGTTCCTGCTTCCTTGGTGTCTTTTGATGTGAGGCATAAGCCAGGTCACACTGGAGATTTTTTCCACAGAGGTCTTAATAATGCAGTTTTAAAGAACATTCTGTGTGCATGGGGAGTTCTGTGTGTGGTTTTAATTGCTTTTCCTAAACTCTCAGTTCCCTAAGCGAGTGTCTCTGGGTGCCAAGTCAGACACCTGGAGGCAGAGATTGGGTGAGTAACTTTTTTGTAGCCACATTAACAGAGACAAAAAAAAAAAATAAGCCAAAAGCAAAAAACAACGCTGGAGAAAACTGAAAAAAAAACCCCCAACAAACCAGGCTTAAAGATTTGGCAAATTCTGATGAATCTCAGCCAGTCTGACTTGTGCAGCTGGATGGTGTAAGGAAAGGATATAAAATTAGCTATTTCAATATCATAATACCCACAAATGAACTGTTAAGCTTGGCCTTGATTTTGGAAATGGTGATTAAAATCATTCTTGCCTAGAAAGGGAGTGTCAATGCTGAATTCAAGGTGGGGGTTTTTTTTGTAAAAAAAAAAAAATCCTAAAGCTTTGAATGTTCTTACATACGTGCTTGTGATAAAATATGATTATTCTCCTCAATTAATATCCATGATTATACCAACTATCACACTCCTTTTTGCATTTCTTCATGGACTATAGCCATATTCAGTGAGAGTGTGGCATGAATGAGCTCTTTCATATCATGATCCTTCAATAGAGTGATAATTGTACTTTATTTCCTACCCAGGCTTACTGTTGGCTGGCTAGAGGTTTGTGGCTTGAAGTGTACACCCAGAACAGAAGCTCAGAGCAGTTTTACCGTGCAGTTGATTTTAAAGCAGTTCAGCCATTGTTTCCAAGTTGTGTTGCTGTAGTGATATCTGGGAGATGACACGGCCCTTGCCCCAGAGAACTGTTTTCCTAAAGAACATCCGCTGCAATATTAATGCAGCGGGATGACTTGGGATAGAAATTCTTTTATTCTCCTCCTTTTGATCTCCGCGTTTATGTACTTGAAACGCAGAAGTTATTAACTTTTCATGGCAGAACCGTGGGCACCTGAGGATGGGGGAACGCTGACAGAGCCCCTGGGGGTGCCGGATGAAGCGCAGGGGCGGATGGCACTAATCTGGTTTGTGGCTTTGTTCCCTTTTTGTCTTGCAGCCTCCCGGTGTTCCCGACTACCCCCCGGCGGATGGGTATGCATTCAGTAACACGGTGTACAAGAGAGGGCCTCTGCTGGACCAGGGGGCAGCTGTGGCTGCCTTTAAGCAAACTGTTAGCCGGCATGTAGATAGGTAACCCTGACTCGCCAGCGGCCGTGGTGCTGTGGAAAACTGTCCCCACTTATTGCTCTCGGGGTGGCGGGGTCTGTGATTGCCTCTGGTTGTGTCTGGAGCAGGTCACTGTCTCTGCTGGGGGAAGTGATTCTGGTTAGCAGTGGGTATTCTGCTTTTGCTTCTCTGAGGCGTGTCATTAAGATCTTTTCATGTAATTTCTATGAAATGCCCTGTTTATCTATGATGATAAATTGTTGCTTTTGTCAAAAATGATATTGTGGAATTCTGACCCAATTGCAAGCACAGAATCATCCCACTTGGGTTTGAATTTTAGTTCTGATTTGTTTCGTGGTTTTAAATACACTCTTTGCTCTTTTCAGAATTACAAGGAATGACAAGTCTGCTCTGAGGTTCACCTGTCCCTGTTTTGATTGATTGTTTGATTTTCTTAGCTGCTCAGTTAGTGCTCCGTCATCTCCTGCTCTTTGTTTCCTGGGCTGGTGTATAAATACCCACTTTCAGAACAGTGACACCTTGTCTCTTCCATCCCCTTTCAAATGTTACAGAAAATGCTCTGAAATGTTTGCATAGCAAACGGTGTCTTTTTGCACATCCTCTCTCACCCCCTTCATTTTATCCTAAAACTGAATAACTTGACAAGATGAAATGCAGTGGTCCTTGGCCTTGTCTCCGGGGAGAATTTATACCAGCACAAGCTGTGGAAGCAGATCACTAAAGAAGTATTGGAACTGCTCTCCTGTGCCAAACTGTATTCCATAAACACTATATAAAAAGTATTTTGTTTTACAAGCCACGGAAGATGTTTAAGCTAAGTTTTGGGGATCAACTTGCTGGTTAAAGTATCATTGATAAAACTCTTTTGATGAAAACCCTTTCAGAATTCCTAGTTTTGAGCTATGTGCTAAAAGATCCTGTTAATCTGCATGCAAGTAAATTCCCATGTGGTGTGCAGGTTGAAGACTCAATTATTTTCCTGAACTTTGGATTTATTCTTCATGGCAACAACAGCAGAGTAGTCATCTCTTAATTGTTTCCTCAGACTTGATTGCCTGTTGCATTCTTGCCTCAGGATCAGTCAGCTTGAAATCTGGATGATCTGTACTCTAAATTCCTTTCCCTTATCTGTAATGTGGGCCTTATCTGTAATGTGAGACCTGTTTTGAATATTCCATGCAAATGTTTTTGCCTCCACTTCAGTTTCAGAGAATGAGTCTTACTGCACTGAACTGTTGATGATATCAGGGTGTCTGTCTGGAACTGAAAGAGTTATCCAAGCCTCCTTTGTGGTGGGTAAAGAGAAATGGGTGTTTCTAAGAAGCAGTTCTTGAAAGGTGAAGTTAGTCCTTCTGAAAGTTGTGGAATGAGACCTGCTCTGGTGGTGCCTGTTTCTCACCGCTGATGTAAGGCATGCTTCCCTTGGGTGATGCAAATAAAGTGTCAGAACGTTAGAGTTTCAGTGGATATTAGGTATTTCAGGAACTCTGATGCCACGAGAGTACTGAACAATTTTCAGCAAGTTTTGTAGTGTTTCAAAGTAGTGGGTTTTTTTGCTGTGTGGTTTGGTTTTCACTGGCATTTCAAAAAAAAGCTCTCTGAAAGTCTGTGCCATGCTCTAGGCTCTCCAGCAGTGTGCCATGAAGAGCTGAGGCCTGAAATTATGGTATATCTGATAGGCAGTAAGAAACACAGTGGAGGATGGATGGAGGGAAGCGTTCAGAATATTTGTGCCCAGAGTAAACTGGCTCATTAGGCTGGGTTTGAGGAATTAGGGTCTCTTCAGAAGCATGCAGCCATTGACTGGCCCATGTTCTGGGCATGTTGCTGAGTGGAGTAAAACTAAAATGTAGAAATTTAAAAAAATTCTTCCCGAGTTATATTTTTGAAGGAATCTGGATAGTTAGGTGTGGACAAAATAGGAAGACACAGTTATTGAAAGGATTTTGGAAAGGCAGCCTAAAAGTACTGTCAGAGCTACATTATTTCTATCTCTGAGATAGTAAGAAAGGAATTCAAAATTGTATGAATTTTAAGTGGATGGCAGGAAAAATTGGTATTACTCACACATTGTTCAGCTCTTCTGCAGGCTGGGGGTCATCTCCTGCTTTTCACTGTCTCCTTAAATACTGCTAGTGTTTTGTCTTTCTTCCAAAATGGTCTTTCAATCTAAATATGACTTTTCCTTGGTTCTGCTCTTCAAGTCAAGTGAGACAGTTCTCCACAGCCATGCAATAGCCAGGGAGCTGCTGGATTGCTCAGGCACACCTGGAACCCAGAGTCACAGAGCAGCAGCAGCAGGAGCAACCACCTGTGTTCATATCCCCGGGCTGTGACCTTGTACCCAGCATTTCAAGCCATGGATTGATTCATGTTTTCATTAGCTGTTTGGATTTATTTATTTACTGATTTATTTATTTATTCATTCATTCATTCATGTGGGTTTTTTTATATGTTTGCTTTCTTTACCGCCCAGTATGGGTTTATGTCGTTGGGTGTAATTTGCAACAAGTGAATAAAGTTACTGGGGGGTTTTTGTGGACCTGTTTGGAGTGGGCTGGGGACTTCTCAATTGAAAAAAGTATTATGTCAATGAAAGTAGTAGCTGCATAACCAAAGGCATTCTGGACAGGTCTTTCCTCATGGAAACAGAAAGATACAGAGCTTACTGTGATATGCCTTGCTCTGCAATGAATCCTGTGTCTAACTGGCAAGAAGTTATTTCTCTATTTTAATTGATAAAGTAACTTGAAGTTGTTAAAGTTGATGGCATCTTATGGTCAATTAAGAAAACTTACCTACAACAGGTGAACATTTTTTAGAGTTTAACTCCATTAGTGTTGATGGCAAAAATTTATTCATCTATTTTGTATTTGAAACAATCTGCGATGAGCACTAGAAATACAATTTCATACAAAGCACAAGCTATCAATTATATCCTAAGTATAGTCATTTGTTTATGTGGAAAATGACTGTTTAACCTTCTGTAGGAAAACAAACTAAATATAGAGTACGTGTTTATTTTAAAATAATAGCACCTGCTAATCTAGGTTGTTATCATATATCTTGCAAGCAGTGAGCTGATAAAGATTACCAGTTCTTGAGGTCTGTGTATTTCAGCCACCTTTTTATTTTGTTTTATTTGACTTTTATTTTTTTGGCACTTAAATCAGGGTATTATGAATAGGTCATTCTACGGCAGCATGATATTATGGTTGAGAGGGTTTTGTTTCAAAAAATGTTTTGCAGGTTGTTCGAAGAGGGCATTTTATGTTTTTATTTGCTTGACTGTCTCATTGAACAATAGTCTGATCTTTGCTTTGCAGAAATTATGAAGCACACAATAAAGCACAGAGCAGGAAATATGCCAAATGCAAGTATGAGTTCGTGGCAAGAAACAACAGTGAGCTTTCCGTCATGAAAGAAGAGATTGTAGAGGTAATTTTGTTTGCAAAGACAACACACAAATTTCTGGTACTACTCAAAGCTGAGGGTGCCTTTCCTGTGGACACTGTGGCTTTCCTTAATGTTTGCTTCAAGTGTTTGACTTGTCTGCCTTAGTATGGAAAATTCAGGTAATGTGTTTTGCATCAATTTTGCTGACTTAGGAAGGGAGCTGTAGAGATCCGTGCTAGAAATACATTTGTGTGTTCCTTCCACCTTCTCTAGTGTTGCTTTTGAACATTAAGTAGTGTTTACATAACTATCTGTGTACACACAGGGTATAGTGAAGGACTGTTCTTTCCAAGAGGATTTGGCACCATAAAAGTGAGATACATTTGGAAGGGAGGGAGCAAGAGAGAAAACGCTGAGTATGAGGTTGTGGGGCAGGTAGTCGGACTTCTGACTGCTCCTGGCCATCCTGCTCCCATTCCCTGCTCACTAAGAAGTGCCATGTCTCCAAATTTCTGCTCTCCCACAACAATGCCTTCACTTGGGTTATTAGTAATTATTTATTCCTTTTGCCAACAGCATATGGGTTGTAGAGATGGCGGCACCTCTGTGCAAGTACTTGATTTTCGTTCCACGGTCTGATCCAGCACATGCCTGAGTTTACTGAACTTCATTACACACTTATATATTCTTTCTTGAGAGCCTCATTTTGAAAAGTGCAGTGGAACCATGTAGAATTAGTGATGGTGAGAATCGGGGAGGATACAGGGGTTTCTCAGGGACACATCTCTGCAAGATCTATTGGCAGACGCAGAACCCGGCAAAGTTGTGGCTTTGTTTTGAAATGATGCTCAGCCTAAGTACTGGCAGGAGGAAAGTCAGAAAAAATATGTGATTTATTTACCAAATTATTTCAGATTCTGGATGACAGAAAGCAGTGGTGGAAGGTTCAGAACAAAAGCGGCAGCACAGGCTTTGTGCCAAACAACATTTTGGACCCTCTGAGGAACGCAGAAGGCGGTCAGGGATGGCCGGAGCCTGCCTATGCCCGCACCATCCAGGTACTGTCCATGCTGGGAGGAAAACCTCCTTTGGAAGTGTCAGTGTGTGCATGTGGAGGAGGAGGAGAGTCACAGCAAGGCTGAAATAGCTGCGTGTTCCTCTGATGTGTCACAACCTACGTTTCTTGTAGAGGCTGAAGGTGATGTCTGTATTTCCCAGAGTCTGACTTCAGAACGTAGTTGACAGAGATGCAGCAAAATGTTTTACCTCAGTTTTTTTTACCTGCTTATTTGCTTAGAGGTGGTAGCTTCAGTCCTAATGGATGTGTCTGCATTTATTTTAATTGCAAATATCCTCTGTGAATTGATAGCTGTTGATGCCAAAGAAGGAGTTTGAATTATTTAAGGTAGGGTCATCTTTGTTTTTTCTAGAAGAGTGAACTTTAGCTTTTCTTTTTATTTTCTGTCTTTGTGTGTCTCTATCCCAGTCCTGAATTGATTTAATTATTGTAATTTTGGAGTCATAAAAAGGAGGTATATTTGGTTTTGAATTCACAAAGCAGGTATTTTTCAATTACTATGTCTGTGCATCAATAGCACTCTATTATCCTGACCTAATTTTAATTTTCTTTCTTTCATTTAGTGGTGTGGAATTAATATTTTTGTTGGTGGTATTTCTTTCATATATTGAACAGAATTAGAAGGTAAATTACCTTAAAAAAAATCTTACATCAGTGCAGTTCTCAACCAGAGTAAGGATTTACAGGATAAAGTTGTAATATGTATTTTTAGACAAAATTTAGGGGGTCAGAGGCTGCTAAAAAAAAGAAGTTGTATTTTCTAAGACCTCTTTCTTTCCTTTTTTTTTTTTTTTCCTAATGATCTTGAAAGTTTGGGCAAACAAGTTTGGATTAAGCAGAAATTCTACGCCTGCCTCTGAATCAGACTTTTAAACCAAACTTCTGTTGAAACTTGAAGTTTAATAATTTAATCTAATGCAATATTCATTCTTTGTGTCTGCACCTTCCAGCTGATGACTGAAAACCAAGAAATGCCACAATGTTTTGCAAAATAATGTAGTAGACCTGTCTTGATTCTGGTGGGCTTGAAGCAGACCATTTCTGAGCTTTCCTGTCCCAGATTGTTTGCCTGTAACATACTGGCTCATCCTGCATTGGTTGTGGGTTTGCCTGTCTGTGAAGTGAAGCATGCATCTAGAGTGCTTTTTCAAATCCTGATTTAAAGATCTGGCTTGTCTTTTCCTTCCTGTGCACGTGATTTTGTGTGTTTGGAATTTGCCACCATGTCCTGAGCAGGCTGAGGACAGTTTTCAGTAGAGGTTCTCACACTCTTCTTTTGTAATGCACCGCAGGGTTTGAAATTTTCTGTTTGAAATAATGACAGGACATGGCATTGAAGAAAATAATCATTTCCACAAAGCATTCTCCATGAACCTATGAAAATTAAGGTCAGGGAACAACATTTAAGATAAGTTTGTTACTTTGCCCTTTGGCAGGTTATTCTACAGCTTGATCATATTCAAATGTGAGCTTGAAATACTGTGAAATTATTTATGAATGTAATGAATTGCGCAGGATAAACGAAGCCTTTACCAAGACATGCCAGTAATGCTGTTGTTAACTTTGTGGTGATTATTATGATTTTAGCATTCCTGAGCATGCCCATTTGTCTGTTTTCCTGTGATGGACACATGGTTCATTTGGGAAGTGTTTGCATAACTCCATTTATTTCCACAGCAGCGCTGTGAGACATTGCTGCCATTTCAGAGAGAAATGAGGCTTTGAAGGGATGAATGCCTTGCCCAAAGTCAGACAGGAGAACTTGTGGGTAGAGCAGGAAATCCAAGTGGTTCCTATCAGTGCCTTTGCCAGGCCCTGAACAGGAGCAGGCTCAGTGCCTGGTGCTGTGCAGCTTTTGCTGCTCTCCTAAGTTGTCTTCAGCATTCAAAAAACTGCTTTCAAAGTGGCCTGTCTGCTGTGGCCACCTGCAGATAAGTGTTACGTGCAGGGGTAGTGGCTTCCTTTACAGATCAATAACCTTCAGTGCACTGCTCACCAAAGGGTGTTCACAGACTATTAGGAAGGATTAAGAATTCCATTGAAAAAGAGGATTTTTTCACTTGATTATGCTATAGACACCCCTTCTCTGAGGGATGGATACCTCATTATCACAGTTATTCGCAGAGCTGCAATGTTGATTTTGCTCTCACTCTGTTCCCCTGCCTAGTGACCTCTAAGGCCACACATTACTTTAAATCCTGATTTTTCACTCAGTTGCTTTCAGGATCCAGGTCCCAGATAGTCACTTGAAAGCACTGAGATGATGTTTGCAGGACATTGCCAGCAATACCCCAGTAATTTAATTATCTTTGTGAGTCAGAGGCTGTAACATTGTTCATCTTCTGGTCAGTTGAATTAGTTCCAGGAAACAGTATTTTTGCTTGTTTGGTACTTTAGTACTTTTAGGAGAGCATTTTGCTGAATTCTTCTATTTTCTACTGATGTTAATTATTGTTTATCAGAGTTTTCTGGGGTGTTGGTCATTTAATCTGCTTTTTTTTATTGTGAGCCAGCATTGGTATTCTACCATCCTATTATATTATTATATATATATGTGAACATAAAGAGTTTCCCAAGCACTCTGATTTCTTAATTTGTAAAAGCATTGCTGGTGAACCTATAAAATAATTCATCACAGTATTTCCTATTTTCTGTGCATTTTATTAACTTTTTTTTAATGCTCTTGAAAATGAAATTTGGAGAACATAATAAGGATAGAATTGTGTATCTTGGTGGGTGTGTTAATTAATCTGCTGACACCCTTTGTGAGATGAGACAGTTATATTAAAAAAAAATGACTGTCCACAGGAGTGAGAGAGTGTGTGTAAAAAGCAAGTTTGTGGTAGAGAAATACCAAGACAAAAAGCCTCCACCTCATTTGGGATGAGTGTCCTCTGCCTATCTTGGTGATACGCTGTCAAATCCTCTCTTTCAAGTCTCTCTGTTCACCAGCTCACTCCAAACCCCTCTGTGGGAAGTTGTTTCCCCTCAAGCACATCTTTGGTGCTCCAAGTCGGTGTCGTGGTGCCACACTCAGCTTTTGCCAACTGGTGCCCTTCCTGCAGATCATGAAGTGTTTGATAATGAGGAGATGCAGAAGAAATGTCACCATTTCTGACCAAGGGCCGGCGTCCCTCTTATCTCATTTCATATCAAATTTTCATATGACCAAGACTTTTTGAGGGCTTTTAAAAAAAAAAAAAAAAAGTTGTTTCCTGTCCAGTTCAACACTGATCCAATCTCTAATTATGGGATTCCACTTATTACACAAAAATGTACCGAGCAGTTGAAAAAGGATTTGGTTAGTGCTAGGGCATAAAAGTCCCCAGTTTGCCCATATTTTCTTTTTTATCTTTTTTTTTTTTTAGAAATGGGGACTAATCCTGGCTAATAATGGTTTGAATAAGTAAATTCTGTCTAAATTTTCTGTAAATTCAGTAAAACCGCAAACGTGGTTTACCCCACAAAGAACTGTTTAGGTGGTTTTTAATGGGATTTTAATAGGCAGCTGTTTGCATAACAGCTGAGCCCACCAAGGTAAACTCTGGCTAAAGACCCTGCTTGAAGTTTTCTCCTCCAGTCTTGGGTACCTCATTGGCCCCTTTGGCTGAAGACAAGTGGTTGTTTCTCTCTTGTCCCTTCAGATGAGTCTCAGGAAAAGATCCAGACCACAGTGCTGTTGACAAAACTGAGGCTGAGTGCTCTGCAGCTCTTGGTGGACTCGTGTCCCTGTGCACACAGGAGTGTGGCACTGAAACCTTCAGAAAGAGAGTAAATGGAAAGCTCTGTGTCTGTGTTAACTTGATGAGAGCATTTCCCAGCACTAACACTGGTTTTGGTTGTTTCCAATGCTGCTTTAATGTTGTCTGGTTTTCCCATAGTTTGAATGTGTATATTCCCTTCTTTTAATGCCAAAATGTATTTGAAAATATATTGTTCCCAGTCTTTTACACTGATCAAGGATTAGGGTTGATACCATTAGCATTTTTACTCAAACTTATTATTTTGCTTCCATTAAAAATAGATTGAATCATACCGAATCTTGTTTTTTCCATCAGATGCAGCCTGTAGCGTGTTGAAAACAGCTTTGGGACTTAATTTTTTCCTGTAAAAACAAAGATTTTCTGGCAAGAAATGAGAAAACAAAATTTAGTCCCAGTAAGCTTTTATGATATATCCAGATTTTTAATGAGTGTGTGAGCTTAATCACCATTCCAAATAATTTAAAGCATTTGTTCCAATTTACGTGAATTGAGGAGTGCAAGTTTATTCTTAAAAGAAATAAAAATATGAAGAAGAAGGAAAAATAAAGCCCAGAATTGTTCATTGTTCTTTTTGCTGTGAGGAAATCAGTGAGTAGCTAGTTAGGGAGGGGATTCTGTCCCTCTGCTCTGCTCCACCTGCAGAGCTGCCTCCAGCCTGGGCCCAGCACAGGAAGGACGTGGAGCTGCTGGAGAGAGACCAGAGGAGGCACCAGGATGATCAGAAGGATGAAACATCTCTCCTGTGAGGAAAGGCTGAGAGAGCTGGGATTGTTCAGCCTGGAGAGGACTTGGGGAGACTTTCTAAAGGCCTGTCAGTACCTAAACAGGACCAGCAAGAGATCTGGAGAGGGACTTTTACAAGGGCATGGAGTGATAGAATGGGGGGTAATGGCTTTAATCTTAGAGAGGGCAGGTTTAGATTGGATATTAGGGAGAAATTCTTCCCTGTGAGGGTGGTGAGGCCCTGGCACAGGGTGCCCAGAGAAGCTTTGGATGCCCCATCCCTGGAAGTGTTCAAGGCCAGGTTGGATGGGGGTTTGAGCAACCTGGTCTGGTGGAAGGTATCCCTGCTCGTGTCAGGGGTGTTGGAATGAGGTGGAACCTTCAGGTGCCTCCCAACCCAAACCATTCTGTGAGGACACGTCTGAGAGCAGTGACCTTTATCTCATTTGCTGAGCTAGCCAGCATTTCTTGAGCTAGAACAAATAAGCACTTTTTTAATGCCTGCTGTGCCTTAACTCTTACTGTTCTACAGTTGCAAGTGTTCTTTACATTCACCTGATGAGCTTCAATCCACTGGCAGTCTTTTCCTTGGCTTTTATTTTTTATTAAACCTCTTTCTACGTTTCTGTCTGGGTAGGTGCTTTGCAAAGAGCTGATTGCTTATATGATATCTCATATTTATGTTTTATAGCCAGCACTGTTCCCTATTCAAAATAAGAATATTAGAATAACTCACTGTTAGTTTCCTAGTGAGTAAGAGGTAATTCCTAACACTGTTGTTCCTTTAGTTTAAATTGCTAATGTGTGTGAAATTTCAGGAGTGATGTGTGAGACAGTTACTTTTAACCTTTCTAACAATACTATTTGATGTGATTTACTCCATTTTCCTCACAGCAATTACTGGGAGAGCTTTCAGAGGTAACTGAATTACTCTTCTGATACTGAATCTCAAAAATCCCTCTTTTGGACTATGTAGTCACCAAATTCCATAGTGCATGCTTGGTTCCTTTTATAGCAATGAATAGAAGTGATGGGATTAATGTGGGGATGTCCTCAAAAGATCTGGAGTTAAAAAAAGAAGTGTTAAAAAAAGAAATGTTAAATGGGATTCAAATATATAATTGGCTTTTGGGCACTGTTCAGCAAAATGCAAAGTGTATTTTAATGTGGTTGCATTTGTAAATTTAGAATTTGAGTGATGCTTCCAGATTAATTCTTGTTTTCACTGCAGCAAGTTGTTTTGATGAGGCTTATGATTGCAGTACAACATGTTTTTGCAGCTCCTCCAGTAACATCCATTGAGAGTTACATGTAATTTTTATCTATCTCTTTCTCTGGATTATGATTGTGGCAATGTGCAGTGGATGCCTTGGTTTGTAACGAATCCCCTCTATCATAAAGAAGTCCTACTTTTTCTTTGTGTTTTTTTTAAGAAGGTCAAAACACACATGAAGAAGGTACCTTGTGGGGATGATAGTCTAGTAATTGGAATCTGTGAGCAAGATAAAAAGATGTGAATATCATTGGAATGTTTTAGTATCTGAATTTTTTTTAATTCCTTGACGAAATTTTGAGTCTATCACAGTACATATATAATAAATTATCACATGTATAATAAATTATGGTATATTTGGTATACACCTAGTAGGGCACTGTCTTTCCCCCAAAGGGCAAGTTTCATGAATATATTTATTCTGCTTGTTCACTTTTGTATTACACATTTCACTATTCTTGTAATTTGACAATTAAAAAAGCACTTATTGTCTTAACATTGAAGGAGTAAAATACAGAAAATCAATCATGATTATTTTTTTAATCTCCCCACATTGCACAAAGCAGTTAAGATGGATGCCTTTGAACAACTAAATGCTCAGATAAAAACAAATGAAAAAACAAAAATGTTTAATGGGAAATATTTTCCAGGGATCTGTTTGATTTAGTAACTGACTATTGTGTTTTAAGTGAAAAATCATCTAAGGGAAGTCAGGCTCATTTCTCAGGCTTAATTGTTTGGCCGGAGAAGCCAATGGGATAAATTTTCTGCTGGTGTAAATCAGTGTTGCTGTAGTGGTCTACACTCACTACGAAATGCCTTGTCCATCAGCTGGACTTCACTGAGCTGGAATGAGTGCAAGGGCAGCTGCTGACATTTAATGAAAGTTTGATTGTTGTCAGGGTAGTGATCTGCTGCTCAAATTCCAGCATGTGGCTCCTACAAATATTTCTCTACTTGATCCACTGTAAACCCTCCGCCTCCAAGGAAATAGGGAAAGGTATTTCAGGAAGAGGCAATGAATCTGGGGAATGTGTTCATCTCTCTTCATCCCAAAGTAAGCAGACTTCTCATAACTACAAAATGAGGCATCCCTATTGAGCAAACAAACTTTAATATTGAACTTTCAAGGCGTGTTAGTCCCAAACGGTGGAGAGGGAACATTGTTAAACAGTGAGATATGGAGTTTGAACTGCTTGAAAGAAAGGGGTAGCATAGGTTGCTTATGGATTTGTCTGTCTTTATGATTGCTCTGGGAAAATACAGGTGTTCTTCCTGTAACTGGTGCCATTCTAATGACAAAGAAATTACTTTCCAGAATTATTCTTGAGACATCTGCTAGTTAGTTACTAGCAGCAAGATAACTTACATGTTGGTAGAACATTGCATAAAGTGGGGGAGAAAGAAGTAACAGCCCTAATCCAAGAATTGTAAGATTTGGGGCTCGTTTTTTAATCAGATTATTGCCTTGAAATGGCTTGTAATGATCACATCAATAGCTGAAAAGGCACAGATGAATGGGTAGGAGCAGCAGGAACCTCTTAAATGCTGTCTGCAGTTCAAGAAACAATGTGTTATCCTAACCTCAGTGACATTTTTAAGTTAAAACATTAGTTGAGTTTAGGTGTGGTTGGATATGTTCATTTTTCACAGGTTTTTTTTTTCCCATAACTCTAAAATATACATTTTTACACTGATAAAGTTCAACAAGTCAAAAATTTTGAAAGCTGTTAAAAAGTGCCAGGTAATAGAAGTTTGGGATTTAAAAACAACCTCATTTATGGAATTCATCTGCTTGAAAGAAAGAAATGTGTTTCAGATGATTCCATTGCTGTGAGGCTTGTGTCTGGCAGGGAAGGAAATTGATGCCAAACATTGATGCCAGATCAAGTTCTGGCAAATTTTGGAACTATATCTGGCAAGTAAGATGCCTCTGTGGACTAAGTGACACCATTTGGTGCAAAGTCTGGGTTTGCCTGACGCCTTGCCCAAATTTTGTTGTCTGACTGAGCCTCTCTGCACCCTTCCAGAAACAAAGGACGGACTACGTAGCGAAACAGCCCGATCTGGTTCCCGCTACGCCCTCACCGCCTCCCACACCCGCTCCTGTCCCCGTGGCTGTCCCCCTGCCTCCCAGTGCCCCAGCACCCATCCCAGTCCCCATGCCCAAGGCGCCGGCGGCCGTCAGCCGCCAGAGCAGCACCTCCAGCGACAGCGGGGGCTGCGTTGCCCGGGACACCCAGCGGCAGAAGCAGATTCCTGTGGATCGTAAGTCTGCCCTAAGAAGCGAGATGAAAAGCTTTCCTCCCATTCCTGTCTGTTTTGCTTAATTCTGAAGTCCCTTGAAGTTGCGTTTCGGGTAAATCTTCATGAAAAGTTTAGTTGTAGCTTTATGTTTAAAACACAGGTTTGCTGTGGCTGTGTGTTCTGACCCTTGTTGCTGTTGTGCTGGGGACGGCGAGAGAAGAAACACGCGAAGCCCAAGGCTCGGGGATAAAAGGAAGCCCTTTAATAATTTTCCAAAGGCTTTTATGTGTTAGTTCGCAAAAGTGTGTTAACTGGCATAAGGTAATTGGTCCTTTGGCCATCCACCCCTTGAAGGGATTGGCCAAATTCTAAGACACCCACTTCTAAATATTTTCTGGTTAGAACTACAATAATACTGCAAAACAACCTGCAAGATAAAGGGATTAGTTTACAGAAACTTCTAACTGTTTTCAGCCAGTGTCTGTGAGAAAGGAGACTTTCTGACAGACAGAGGCAGAAAGCTGGAAAATCTTTCTGCAACCCAGGTTTCAGCATCCACAGACCCTCACTGTAGTTGCCATAATGGTAATCAGGGAAAAACCCTTTACACTTGTCCCATCCTAAATCCTGTCCTTCTATGAATGTCTGGGATCTCCAGTCAGTGGTTTTCAACACTGGAAATGCCCATGCTGATGTGTTGGCTAACGCTCATTTTCCACCTGAACTCACTGCCACATTACAACCTAAATTGCTTTTAAAATCAGTTACATTGCTTTTACACTTCAATTCATGATCACCCATATTTCTAGGTGATTTGCACCATTCTGAAGCATGCATTCAGGGCTTCAAGAACACTCACAGGTCTGGCTGATCCATAGGAACCACGTTGTAATTGTGTTGGAGAATTATCTTACAGTCAGGGCCCCCTGGCTTGGTCAAAGCAGCAGCAGCTGGCAGGCCATGGAGCAGACTTTGGTGTCCTTGTCCCAGGAGGACACAGGAGTGTATTCCATACCTCTATAGCTGGAAAAACTTGGTAATGTGCTTCCAACACTGTGTGGCTATCTTGAGAAGTTCTGAGCAAGGCCACCTTGTAAATATGCTAGTTGAGGCATGCTGAGGCTGCTACTCTGTATTGGCTGAAATACAGAAATCCTGAAAACCCAGGCAGAGTTGGAAGAGCTTGTTTAGTCAGTAATTTCTGCCCTAAATGCACTTTAAGCAAAGTGATTTCTTGGCTTAGAAATAACTGAAACATGTAGGCAAGCGTTTGCTATAGCTTTTAAAGTAATAGCTGTAAAAATAATGAGCTTTTTGCAGTTCAAGAGTTGACAGCTTTTTGTATCCTCTGCCTCGCTGCCTCACAAGAAAATCCTGCTTCCACCTAAGGTCAGAAAGTGGCATTGAGCATAATCCTTTCTGGGGAAGGGCTTCTTTGCCCCCTGTCCCCAGAGGATAGAAGTGTGCCTGTGTGGATAATCCTGTTGGTGCAGTCTGTGTTGATGTTGCCTGGTGGAGGAGAAACTCTTGCCTAAGCTCTGAACTCAGGAAGGCTCTGGGAACTTTTCAGTATATTCAGCTAATGGACCGGCTGGCTGGAAATTATAAATGAAGAACAGCCTGGTTGGAGGCTTCACTGCTGCTTCCCAAAGAAAGAGTTTGTTACCTAAATCAAATCAGACAAATAAACATTTACAAAAGATGTCTAAAGTGAGGGTGAATTTCCCACACACACACATGCACCAAAATTATAATTTTATTTCCATGTAAGGACTTTGCTCTAGCATGGCTGTGTCCCTGAATCCACGATGGCCTTTTCTATCCATTCTAGATGGAAAATGAGATGACCATCCTGGCTTTAGGTGCGGGGTGTGAGGTGTGAAGAGTTGCTGTAGACTAAGTGGTTACAAGGCATCTCTTGTCCTCCCAGCCTACACTGAGACCCTGGGTCACACACAGGAGCTCCTGTACCCTCCTGGAGCTCTCACTCAAGCCCAATTAATGGGCTTCAGGCAAAAACCCTCACAGAATAGGTGCCTCTGCAAAGGTGATGGGAAACGTGCTGGCCGAGTACCCACCTGAACCCTGCCGAGAGCACTGCAGAACCTGCTCCACGCCCGGGGCGTCCTGTTTATTTCTGATAGCACATCTAACAACAGGAAGAATCTCTTATCTAACAGCTAAATATTTGTCCCTTGATACAGTCTTGGTCTAGATTAAGGGTAAGTCTTTCAAAATCTGTGTAAATAGAAGGAAGATAGCAATGTTCTGTCTCTCTTCCTGCTTGGGAAAATAGCGGGTGCAAGCTTTGGTAACATTGCCTGAAGGCTTTCCTCATATAACCCCTGTCAGATCTGCACAAATCACTGAGCTCATGTCACTGGGCTTCTGATTCACACTCAGGGTGGGGGGAGAGGGGGAAACCCTACACAATAGGGCCTGAATGCCTCAAATATTATAGCAGAGATACTTCTTCCACTTTCAACCTGAGGCCATTTTGTAAAGGAAAAAAGGAAATGGTTTAACCAGAGTGTTTTCTTCTTTTTGCCATGGTGATTAAAGAAATAATCCTAGAGGCCTATGTAAAGCTTGTTTTTATTTGTTTAACTGGCCAGAGATATTGATCCCTGGAGAGGTTTTGAGAGAACCCCTGGAGAGGTTTTGAGAGAATCTAAAAGGAAAGTAGAGAAAACAAAAATGTTTCCATCTTAACAGGTTTTTTTCATATTGAAGTTGTGTTGTTTTTGTCTGTTCCTATTGGTGTAATGGGAGAAAAAGAATGGGTTTTGCCATCTGAATGCATTGAGAGGGTGGTGTAGTTACTGTTTGTGTATCAAAGAGAGAAGGTTGAATAAAGATCACTAAAAATATCTTGGCAAGGAAATCCTGAGAATTTTTTGAGATAATTTGAGTTGTCAGAGGAGTTTTATAGTTGTTCCAGTGTTATGGCACAGAGAGTTTAACTGTGCAAAATAGTTTCTTCTCTGAGCCCAAAAGGTTATTTACACCCTTTTGAATTCTACCTAATTTTGTGACATTATCCATAGAAATTTTTATAGTAATTTTAAATAATTCTCACTGTCATTCATCTTGTTAAAATGACTGAAAAGCATTTCAGTTTGTTGCCTGCTAATGAACAGCAACTGAACTAAATGTTTCAGACAAACGGATTCTGGGGGATAATGAATTCTTACAGTTTTGTTTAAAATGAATAAATAAATAAACAAGTCCTGCCCAATTCTCGAGTCTCTGATGAGAGCAGCTACCCTTTTTTTTTTTGGATCCGTTTTCTAATGCAAAGTGTGACAATGTTTCAGCTAAGCAGCCGCTCCAGGCTTGGAGTGAATTCAAATTTCTCAAAACCCTGTCAAAAATGCGATTGCTACAATAGCTCATTAGATGTAAGTTGATTTGTGTCAGCAGCTGTGAAATTTTTTTGCCTATGTTGATTTGCACTAAAAAGTTGCACTTTCAATTAAAAAATTGTTTGTGGAAAGTACTACCTTCCCACAGTGTGAGCAATCTTACAACCTTCCTCATGTTTTTCTTGGTTTTATTTTTTAAACCCTCAATTCTGTTTGAAAAAAGGCAGACTATGACAATTGAATAACCCTCCAATTCCCATTTTATTCTACAGCTTGGGTGCTGTCATACTGATCTATGCCTGTCTGTGACATCCAGCTCATCTCTCCTTTCTGGGGTCTTATTTGAATTTTGTTAGGGGTTTTTTTGTTTGTTTATTTTTGTTTTGTTTTGCAAAGAGAGGATTGGGAATATTGAAATATTCCCTGGAGGAAAAGGAGAGTAATAATTCAATCAGATCCAATGAATGAAGCTGTAAAGAAAAAAAGTTGACAATTTAAAGTGGCATATAAGAAATGACTTGGCTTTGATAAAGCAACCTTGAGAATGACTCCTGTGGGATCTCTCTCTCTCTCTAGGCAGGAAATCCCAGATGGAAGAGGTGCAGGATGAGCTCGTTCACCGGCTGACCATCGGCCGGAGTGCTGCCCAGAGGAAATTCCACGTGCCACGGCCAAACATCCCAGTAGTGAACATCACTTACGACTCCTCTCCTGATGATGTGAAGGCCTGGTTGCAGTCCAAAGGATTCAACCCTGTGTAAGTTCGAGAGCAAATGTAGGAAAACTTCTTTAAATTGTTTTCCTGTCAGGAAGTGGGATGAGGTCTGACGGCTTTTTAAAATCAGGCAGCCTCCTGAAAATCAAGAGATGTCAGCTGCACTCTTGGAAAAAATAATTTGTTTTTACATATGTATATATTTGTGTGTGTAAGTGTACCTAATACATATATAAAAATATATGTCAATGTAATTATACATCTACAGAAGCATGTGTACATATATATTTTAGGCTCTACCAAAAAGTGGTGCTTAGATACTCAGTATTGACTTCAGCAGTGCTGCTGCATAAAGTTTGTTCTTAATTTAGTAGCCCTACCCGAGGCAAGGTGGGATGAAGACAAGCTATTTCTCTCCCTTGGCTGGTGTGGTTTTGCTGATTTCCTGTTTGCTCCCTGTGTCCCCAGGACTGTGAACAGCCTCGGTGTGCTGACGGGGGCTCAGCTCTTCTCCCTCAATAAAGAGGAACTGAGGACTGTTTGCCCAGAAGGCTCGAGAGTCTACAGCCAAATCACGGTACAGAAATCTGCCTTGGAGGTATGGACAGCTCTTCCTACTCACCTAAGCTGGGTCACCAATTGTGAACCTGTGGAATTAGATAACTCTGTGAGGCAGGTGGTTTTCCCTCAGTTCCCATCATGCTGATAAACGTTATTTGTATCTGAGTTATTTGGTATTAATTCATTGGAACAGCATTCATCAAAACATCAGGTGAGATCTCTCCCCACTTCTAAACGGGTCCAAAAAGTATTAGGAATAGCACTCAAGTTTAAGACATTTTGTGCTGTAATCAGACAGCAAGAAGACAAAATCAGCCAAAAAGAGCTTTGGGGAAAACAATGAGGGAGTCAAATGCCCCTTTTCTTGTTTCTTGCTCTGCCTGGTACTTGGACAAAGAGGTATTCCCAATAACTTTGGTGGTGATAAGCAAGTTTTGCTTTATCTTCGTGCTTGATTTGTTAGGCATGAGGAGTTGGGAGGGTGAGCCCACTGCTGTTGGCCTTTCAGGTCAAGCACTGGGGCACCTGCTCTGAAGGGAAAACACACTGGGCACTGTGCTAGCAGAGTTTCTGAGCCAAGGATAAAGTGTATTTATTGCTCTGCAGCAATTTGCTTTAGTTACAGTAGTATTGTTTCTTAAAAACCTTAAGCTTGTATCCAGAGCTGAGCTAGGGACAATTCTTGCCAATTTTAAGCCAGTAGAATTGGAGGTGCACCTACTTTTTTTTTTTTTAAAACTTGCTGTGGCAAGTGGGGAAATGATCTGGAGGTGAGATTAACTCAATTGAGAAGTTATATTCTCCACATTCTATTTAGAAGAAAATCTTGAAGAGGTTTAAAATACTTTTCTATCCTCTTGTTAAGCTGAGACTGTCTTGCTTAAATGATCTTAAGCATTAACTACCAGGGATATTTTTAAAGGCACGTTTATGAAGATGCGTATTTTACTCTTTACCTGATCAGTGTGGATCAGAGAGCATAATTTTCTAACACTGTCAAAATTGCTTTATTCTCTTCTTCAAGCCCTACTTTCCTGTTAGAGGAAGGGAGAAATATTTCCCCTTTACTCTTAGGAATATAAGTCACTACAGTCCAGAGCAATCCATCATTTCCTAGTGAAGATATATTTGTATTCTTCAACTTCTTTGCACATCAGCCATCTTATTTCAGTGTACTGAGATGGAAGTAGCTTTGCAGTGGAAGTTAGTTTGAAAAGCAGAGATGCACTGGATGGCAGGGGTCTTTTCCCCTCTGTGCTTGCCCCAGTTGGGTCAAGCTCTGCAGGAAACTGAAAAGTCCAAACTTGTCTAATAAATGCCCTGCAAGAGTTAATTAACAGGTACTTAAGAGTCTAACAAGGTCATTGTTTTTTTGTTGGGGAAAAGATAATTGAAATATTTATTTCTGCCTTGGTTATTTGAGGTTGAATTCCAGAATTTCTGCAATTCCTGATGGCTTTAGCCTGTTGTTTGCTGAATTATATCATCAAAGGAAGTTGCATCATCCTTTCTCTCCCTATAATAACGTAATGCTGTGAGCACTTCAGGCTCTGGTCTTGAAAAGTGCTGCAGAAGATAAGACACAATATCCTGAACACCTTTCTCCAGAAGGGACCACTTGAGGCTCACATTCTAAACCTCTTTCTGCTCCATCAGTAGGAAGCACATCACTTTAAAAGTGAAAATGGTTTCTAATACATGGATCAAGTTGCCTGGAAGAACAGCTTACTCCGTTTGACACCTTGGAGAAAGGCAAGACCCAGGCACAGAAGTGGGACTGCTTGGTGGAATGTCTGTTACCTCATCTGAATAAGCTGTGTGAATCACTCTGGCCAAGGTCTATCAGTCTGTTCCAAAGATCACATTCCTAAGGACTGTGCTCTCCCTCCCCTCCGAGCAGGATGTGCCTGGTGTGCTGTGCCACACGTGTGTTGCAGTTGGTTCAGTTGAGCAGCACTTCAAGCTCATCAGTCATGTTGTCACTGATGTTATCAGGAAGGCAAATTCTTTCAGCTCGGGCTGCTCAGTTATTCTCAGACAAATATTTCTGCGTGACCTCTGATAAAGCACGTTGTTGGGTGTCTGCTGGTGGTTTTTTATGCATGACTTCAGTAATGGGCGTTGCACTTGTTCTGTATCTGAAACCAAGAGGGCAAGGACAAGATGAATTAAGACAAAGCTGCTCCCTCACTTTCAGAGAGTCACTTCTAGGCCCCCTGCTTTGCCCCTCTACTCTGGAAGAAGAGAGCAATGGTATTTGAAGTAGGAGGAGCGTTGTAGTAAATTTAGAAATTTTCTCACTGCTTGTGGCATCAGGTACTGCGTTGTAATGGATATAATGGGATAAATCTATATTAATTTTATGAAATTAATAGGATACATTTTCAGAGTCCAGAATCAACTGCAGGATTTTCCCCTTAACAGTCCTGAATTTTATTTTAGAAATTTCAAAAGCGGTTTCTGCTTCCTTATTCAGAGGCTATTTTGGAGGCTAATTTGAAGTTTTGAAGGTCATGTAATGGCCAAGTAGTACAGTGTCAGATATGGCTCTTGGTTTATTGGGTTATACCCTAGTTTTATTCAAAGTCATGCCCACTTTGGGAAGTTCTGCTCTGGTGGATAGGTGTCCTGGCCTTGCTAATAATTTCATTTATGTTGTCAAAGCAATGTTTGCCGCTGGTTCAGCAGGCCTGGTTTTCATTCTTAAAAGGTGAAATAAAGCCTTGTCCTCACAATACTTCCCTGCTGCTAATATTGTAATATGGTTCAATTCCTGCTACTGTACTGTGAGTTTGAAACCTGTGTCTGAGCAGCAGATGCCTGATGGTGAATTGTGTCATGTGGGAGCCTGAGACTGAATCCTCACTAATGCCCTGCCTATGCAATCCCATGTGCACGTGTGAGCTTTGTGTTTACGTAAATCTAAAACCATCAAGGGTTTATTGTCAGGTTTCTAATTTCTAAATATTATTGCCCCGATTTTTAAGTGTGAAATCCTGACAAACTTGCTGAGCTTTAACCCTGCTTTTACTGAAGCCAAATTTCACCCCCTAAACATCCAACACTTCCAGGGCCTCGTGTGAGAATTAAAGATGCTCAGCAGTGCTGAAAGGCAAGCTCATGATATTAACAGTCTGCAGGTTTTTTTCTGGTCTGTATTTAAGTATAGTGTAAATACTTTCCTACTGGAGCTGCAAGGTGAGTTTGTCTGATCAAACAACTGTCTTAACAAAACGCTGGCAGAGGAATTTCAGTACCTGCCAAAGCCACAAGTAAACTCTTCTCTTTTTGTTTACAGGCTAACAGCGGTAGTTCAGAACTGCAAGAAATTATGAGAAGACGGCAAGAAAAAATCAGTGCAGCTGCCACAGATTCAGGTGTGGAGTCCTTTGATGAAGGAAGCAGCCACTAAATGTGTTTCCTCTTTTCTTTAATTCCATTGTCCGTAGCATTAAACCATCCAGCTTTGCTTTAGGGAGCAGCGAAGGGGAATGTCTTATTGCATTGTAAACGTAAGTAGCCAACATAAAGAAAATTTACAGTAGTCTCCACAGAAGTACCTGCTGCTGGCTTCTCCTCATGAAAAATGAACAGATAAGAAATGCCGTGGAGCTTCCTGACAGGTGAAAATATTGGTACATGATTCATTTACACCCAAAGATGAGTCTTGGCTTTATGGAATTAACATGACAGATAAATTGGAGCACGTCTTTGTTGGTGATTCATCTGAGGGAAGCTGAGCCAGCAATAAAAAAGCATTTGAACCCTTCAGTAATGATAAGATTCTGAATCCCATCTCTTGCTGTAGTGTGCAATTACTTCTTTTTGGCTCAGTCTTTCTTGTCAGGCATTTGGCTGCAGGATGTTTACTTAAGTTGTCGACTCCAGCAAATGTAGAGGAAATGTTTAGGGAATGAACAGCAGCCCAGCATAGACTGAATCTTTCTTGCATCACTCCCAAGATGTTTTATTACTAATGATGCTGTTTACAGCAAAATAATACTCTGTACATTGATTTTATCCGTATTTCACCTGTGATGAACTATAATATTGCACAAGAAGGAGTAACTAGAAAATAGTAACACAGCCCAGCTCAAAGAGGTGATGAGATCTGCTGTAGCCATGCAACAACTCACAGTACTTTTTTTTTTTAAATATAATTGCATTTTTTTGTCTGTAACTTGACCCATCAAAAAGAACAGTGTATAATCTAGACTTCTCTGTTTGTTGATCCCAGATATCAGTTTTTCCTTATGTAAAAAGCCTTTGTATTTTCCTTTATAAATGTAATCTTTTGGAAAAGTGGATTCCTGGAGGCAAAACAGGGGAAAAAAGAAAAGAGAAACATCCCTTCCAGAAAATGTTTTTTTTGAAGATGCAATGATTTTTGTCACAAAATGTTCTGTTTCACATGGTCATGTGATTTTATATATAATATATGTATTATATATAATATATAATATCACTTAATTTAGACAGATTTAATCATCTAGATTGATTAAGTTTCATAGTGCCTTTTTCACATGAATCAGCTTAAAGTCTGCAATAAACAGTATTTCTTGTCTGTTAAATCGTTGTATCTTTGTGGCTACAAAGACAGTATTGAAATAAGAAAGCAATCTTGATTTTTGCCACTAGTTTGCTTTTCCTCTGCATACAAGGGAAAAAATAATCTATTCATTTTTCACAAATGAAAAGTTAAAATCTTAATAAAGGTGTTTAGTGCCATTTATTGTAAATGTCCTCACAAATATTACTTCTGTGTGGTTGGTTGTGTGTCCATGTATGTTTTTACATTTAATATAGATCTTTTATGCCTGTCTGCATAAGCATGGCCTTATTCAGAAATGGGTCAAGAAGTGATGAATCCCATTACGTGTAAGTGCAGGAGGAGGAAACTTTCTAAAAGGTCTTTGAAACTCCTATTCAAAACTTAAGAGTCACTGTCTTTTCTCATGGGAAGGATGTCTGATTCCATAAAAAGCACTGTGGTGGTAACCTGCACCTCTAGTCCCCTGAAAATTACCAGAACAGGAAGCCAATGTTCATCCTCTCTGCTTATTCCTGCATTCAGCATTTGGTTTGCCTTTGCCCAGGAAGAGGCAACAGCTCTGGGACTTCCCAGACTTTGTGGAGTTTGGCACTCTGAGATGTCGGAGGGAGAACCCATCTTTCACCTCTGAGAGAAAAGAGGGGGCTGCACAACTGTTTGGGGTTTTTTGAAGCTGGGTTTCTGTGTAGTTGTTGCTTAGAAAGTGCCAGACGAGTTTGAACGAGATCAGTGTGCTCAGAGGCATCTTGGGAGATACTTGGGGGGAAAAGAGGAAACCCCTTCCATACACTGAAGGGATGAGCAGAATCATTTTGGGGGTTGGTTGGTTGGTTGGTTGGTGTCTTTTTTTTCAGTTTCTAAGTTAACTACTAATGACTTAACAACCAAGTACTCATTGAGTTGTATTTACCCTTTCAACTTTGCTGAACTAACCGTTATGATTTCTGTGTTACAGTCTGAGAAATCTGAATGGTGTTGAGGCAAATATTTCCCTGTTTGCTGGAATTTCCTTGGTGGTTTAAAGCACTGCAGGGAGCTTCACCCCTATGCTGTGCAGTTTTTGAGTTTTCATTTTGTTGGCAGTCGTAAGAAATCAAAAGATCTTGTTTGGGGTTCCTCAAATGAAAATAAAATGTTTTCTTCAAAATATTCAGTGGTTTAAATGAAAACAGTAGTAAAATGCAGTGTTTCATTCAAAATGTTTTCTCTAGGATTTGAGCAGTGAGGTTTATTTTTTTAATACGAATATTTTAGAAGGATGTGATATGTCTTTGAGAAGGAAAGAAAGCAGTTTTTAAAATGCCAAAATCAGTGCCTCATAAGGCATTTGATAACAGAGGGAGGTAATTTACTATTTTGCTGCCATCAATCTGCCTTTTTAACTGGGTGGAGGGAGGGAGTTTTAGCAGCCCGTGTTCACTCAGCAGTCCTATGCTTTCAAAGCACAAACCTTTCAACATCAGCAAGGCACTTCTTCCCACTTCTTCAGGCTGCTTGTTCCCTTGGGACACCATGGGGAGAGCAAACCACTGTGAAATCTCACATTTAATTCAGGAAGAACACTTCTAACCAATATTGATGGGTGGAGCAGTTCACTTACCACCCAGCCATTCAAATGTTAAACAGGGCTTTGCTCAGACAAACTGTCATCTGTGAGATTTTATACACACTTTTATTGCTCCAAAGCATTGAACTGTATAAAAATCGGTGGTTTGTTGTTTGTTTTTTGTTTTGAGTGGGGTTGGGAAATAAGTGCATGTATCCATGACTGATGTGTGCAGAAATAAATGGTTTATGAAGCAGTAGATATATCATATCCAAAATGATAATGATAGTCTGAAATGTGCAGAGCTCTCAATGTTTGTGAACTTCTCTTGAAGTGCTTTGCTGGACAGTAACATCAGAATTTTGATAATTTAAAGGAACAAACAAAAAAAATTTCATTAATAACTGTAAGATGTGAATTCTCTTTAATTATGGAACCTGTAAGTCACAGAATTTTTCTTTTAATGTGGGAATGAAGAAATTTTGACTTTTCAGGTCATAGACAGAAGCAAGCTATAGCTTGAATACCAGATCCTGTTCAAGCAGGTACCACCACTGATTTTCCTGGGCTTTATTTAAAGCAAAAAGGAAACATGATTAAGAATGGGAACTCAACTTTCTGGCCGAACTCCCATTTCATAGGAGCCCAGTTTTTCTGTTATGTTTTTTCTTGACTGTCAAGTTGAGACTGGTGTCTAAACCAGCCCTGTTTAAGGATTGGATGCATCAAGAGTATTTGAGGGAATACTTTTGTGCCCAATCTCCCACCTCTGCATAAAAGCACCAACGTTATATATGAGAAGTGCAAATGAGAGGGAATCTGTATTGGGTTCGGTGTTTAAATATTTTATACTTTAAATTTCTACTGCAGCTATGTCAACTTTTTGATAATAAGTGCCTTTGGCTTGCCTTTGTCTTTTTTTCAGTTTCTCTGAGTTGCTTAGGTTGCAACTTTGGCCTCTACCTCCTTCCTCAGTATTCAGACCAAAATGAGTATCAGGGTATGAGTCTGTGCTTCTACTCCTTGGTTATATTTGCAGATTAAAAGAGGAGATGAATGAAAATAGGGAGCCTTCCCAGAAGATTCCTAGCCCCCACTAGTGCCTGTCACAGCAGCAGCAAAGCCCAACCCACCCTGCTCCCATCCATGTCAAGAGCATTGACAACATTATTCTCTCACAAGAAATGGCTGAAACAACAGCTTTTGCCTGCCTCAATGAAATTAGAGTTTTCACACAAGCCCTTAAAAAAGTTAGAAGTGGGAGGGGGGTGGTGGTTAATGGAGGGAGGGAAGGGCCATGTTAGAGCAGAAGATGATGATGTCAATTATTTGACAGGGGAAATTTGTCTTATTTAGGTGTAGGGGAAAAAGCAAAACATTTAACTGAAATAAAGCACAAGTAAGGCTTCCTGACCTGTTCCTGATCTTTTGGTGAGGTTTGAAGGAAACAGTTCTGAAGACCCAAGGCTGACTGCACAGGATGTGCTTGGAGAAGCAACACTTTAACACACGCCTCTAAAATCTTCTTACCCTTCTAAGTCATGTTCTTAGGTTTACTTATTTTCTGCTTCTATGGCAGCCCACACAGCATGAGATGAGCAGAAAACCTGCCCTGGTTTCAGTTAATGGTCACTCACTGCACAGAGCTGCTTTTACACACATCTGGGTCAGGAGATGCTGGAAGAGCAGCAGATCAATACAGAGCATCAGTAGTGTCAGCAGAGCTATGGACATGAAGCCCATAATTCAAAAAAATCTATTACCAAACCTGAAGCTTCAGACAGCTTTACTGCTGTGATGACTTGAGAGTTTTATTTTGACAGATGCTGGAAACAACATGAAGCATGAGTCCAAAACATTGTTCTTTTGGACTTACTTTGAAGGTGCACAACGAGGTAAAGCCAAAAGTACGTCATGTCAATTCCAGCTAAAAGGCTCTGCACGAGTCTTCTCAACCACAGAGTCTTCCAGACTCATTTATTGCTTTCCTCATGTTTTGAATGCTGGGAGAGGTGGTTTCCACTGCCATCCCACATGTCCACTTAGACAGTTTTGCATACTGTGTGGGGCAGGAAAAGGTGTTATTCTGATGGCGTTTTCATTGTAATTGACTTTGTGATTAAGAAGCTATTAAAGGAAAAATACACACCTGCTACTGTGCAAATGGAATAATTTTTGACAGGCATTCAAAAACTCTAGTAAATTCAGGCTGCTCAGGCAGTGTCCTTTGCAACGATGTGATTTTGGCATCTCTGCAGCAATCTCGTACCCTGTCACGTTCAGCCAAGCTTCTGTTACAGCCAGCTCGCACTGTGACATTTTGTGGGCACACATGAACGATTTAAAGTAACCTGCCTGCTCTGGTCTGTGATAAAGAACAAATGTAGACTCGATGGGCAATGGCCAGCAGGAGGGAGGAGACGGTAGATAAGAAAGAACATTTGTGGGTTGGGTATTTTTTCCCCCTCTCCAGTTCTCTAGAGGGATATGAACGTATTTTCTGAGTAAACATGTAATGAATCTCTGAAATACATTCTTTTAAAAAGCATGGAGGCAAGGTCTAAATGGTCAAGTGCTCATTTATAATTCTATTTTCTGTTCAGTTTAGGCCAGACAGCTCTTTGCTGTTCCTACTGGAATGGCAGGCCCTCCAGCTGAGGCACACCAGTGAAATGAGGGAGAAATGTGCACCACTGAAGCCTTTTTTGTTACCAACCTGAAACAGGGTGCTCTGCCCTTCTGCATCCATCTTGCACTTGGAGAAACAGCATCCCTGCTCTAGGACCGGGATTAGTGGAAACAGAGGGGAGGGGAAATGCACATCATACCCATTCAGTAATCAGAGGGGGGGGGTCCTGTTTCTTTAGTTCCCCTCACAAGGACCTGTTTTACTGGGGAATTATGAAGTCTGTGCAGTTTTGCACAATATACATGGGAAATCTGAAGGAAGGTTTCCACTGTAAACAATACCATGATGAAGTAGTTATTTAATTAAATAAGTATACACCTATTTACCTGCCAATGGAATAACTTTGGAAGGGAAAAAAAAAAAAAAAAAGGGAATATCAGCTGAAGGAGATTATCAGGTTCCTGGAAGCAGCTGAGCTGCTGACCTACACCCTGGTGCCCTGCCAGGTGACAGCAGACCCGGGGTGAATGAAGCAAAAAGCGTGTGCAGGTGTGTGTTTTGCTGACAGTGACTTCTCCACAGGTAAGCAATCCAGTGTGTTTACTTTCAGTTCAAGTCTGTTTTGTTTACATTGAGTACCATTGCTGCTAACTTCCAATGAGGTGACACAAAGCAACAGGTTACAAAAATGCCATCAAACATCCATTCTGACAGCATCCATGTCACAATACACAATGATGTACCGGAATTATACAAAGACCAAAAAGAAAAATATATATATAGAGCTAATTATTTTGACTAGAACTGAAACGGACAGCGAAAAAGAAAAGAGCCCCCCGCCCTGCCCCCGAAGGCCCTGCAGGAATCCATACTGACACTTTGGCAGCCTTGCAGCAACAAATTGATAACCAGCCCTTCACATGCCAAAACCTTGTAACATGATAAATTCCTGGTTCAGGAAAAATAGTTACGTCTATTAAAGCACTTTTTTGTTTTTTTTTCTCTTTCCACCCCTCCAGCCTGAACCAGCTTCACGTTTTTGCACAGGGTTAATAATTACTAAAAATAATAAATGAGTGAGGGGTATAGGCACCATAGACTGCTCAGAGAGTTAAATGCTATAGTATATATGCTAAGACATCCCAGCTTGAAACTCTGTTGCCCTGTGATTAGATTCATCTAAAACAAGAGCCGGATCAGTAGCATTACCGAAAAAGGTCGGCAAAAAGAGCAATCCCTCTGCTTAATTAGTGGCAGCCCAGCCAAGAACCAAACCCAGCCCTTCTCTCAGTGCCAGCTGCCTATTTCAGCTTGGGGCTTCACAGCTTGGATTTCTGCTCGTCAGTCCGTTCCTCGGGTCTTGTGCTCCCCCCAGGCCCCACGTACATCAGTGCTGTAAGGAAACAGTCAAATCCATGTACCCAGCAACCCCCCCACCCTCCCAGCCCCTGTTCACAATCTCCAGATTTCTTCATGTATGTTCATGCCTCGCTATTCACTAATGAGGTATTATTAGATACTAACAATGCCTGCTCTCCTAGGGATGTTAGCACAGACCAGTGACACATGAAGAAAGCTCTTCAGTCAACCATTAAAAAAATATTGCACTTACTTTAACCTTAAGCCCAACCTGCACAGAAAAAACCAAATGATGAAAGGAATTAACCGAAAGTACCAAACGGAACCCCAACACTCTGGAGGAATCTATCTTATGCACATATAGCGTCTTTTCCTTCACGTTGTTTAGTTGAATTTGGTCCAGTATTTAAAAAAAATGTCCAGAAATTAAACAGTTCAAAAGACACCGCAGGCTTGTTAAGGCTTTGTCTCCCCAGTGCTTCAGAAAGGTAAAAGTTTCTTTCCCTCATTGTCCGAGTACTGCAAAGCAGTGGTCTCTCGTGGCACAGCACCTGCCCGTTCACACCTTCAACAGAAAAAAAATCAGAAGCAAGGGAAGATGGGTGTGCTTCATGGTCTCACCTGCAACCAAGCAAACAGAACGCTTCAGAAAGGAGAAAAGGAAATAAATACAGTTTTAAGCATCTGTTTTACTGACCCTCCATATAGGCTGGGACTGCAGCCCACCAGTACAGGCAGCTGGGGGCTGGGACTCGGATGAGACAGTGAGCTACCTGGACATCAGGGACAGTGAGGCAAACTGGGGGTCCTTTACAGGCAGGGGGACAATGCACACAGAGGTCAATACAGGCACACAGGCAGCACCACAGACACACAGCAGACACGGCTGGAGGTGCTGCCCTCAGCCCAGCTCCCCACCAGCTGCTTGAGAAGCAGTTTGTGCCAAAGGCTGCAGCTTCCTGCTCCACCCAAAAGGGAGTACTGAAGTTATGGCTGGGTTATTGCTGCCACCTAATGAACCAAAGCTTAGCAGCTTAAAGAGCAGTGACATACGTCCTCACAGCTTGTCCCCACCAGCAAACCTCGTGCTCACAGCCACTTGTTTTGCTCAGGCACGGGGACTCAGTGGGAAGGCAAGACTGACCCTTCACTTCTGCTACAGGTGGTACCAGTTTGAGAGCCTGCTGCTTCCCTGGTACTGTGATTTGAGATTTATGCAAAAATTTCCCACTGTTTCACATCAGAGCTGTTTGGTTGCCAACTCGCCCTCCAGCAGAGCATCCCCAAGCCTCTGCTGGCCTTGGTAACCAGGCAAAATTATTTTTTGAGAATGACTGAAGGTGTTGAAGTTCTCCCTCCCTTCAAGCTTTGCAAGGCGTGTTAGGACAAGTGGCAGGGAATGGTGAGATGGCTCATCAGAGTTCTGGATTCTCTTTTTCTTTAAACAGGAGTGAGCCCATATAGTCTTACAGTGCCATGGAAAGGGTAGTGGATTATTTACTGCGAGAGGCAAGATGGATTTTTCCCTAACTCTCCATGTGAACATGAAAGAAGAATAAGGAAAGCCCAAGTTTCCAGCAAAGCTCCTGGAATGGGGGGGTGTGAGGCTGTGGGCATGGCACAGGGCCAGGCTTGCCTGACTTACCACCTGTGACTCTGAACTAGGACTTGCTGACGTTTTCATATATGACATCACTGATGCAGAACTGCTGCTTCTTCTTCTGCCACATCAGCTGCACGCACTGGTGAATAAAAATGTACTGTTCCTAGGAGGAAAGACCAAATAAGTGGGCATTTTTTGCACTTCAGAAAGAATGACAGAAACCCCACCAGTGAAACAGTTTGATAGTTCACAGTAACAGCCTGCACAGCTCCATGTGTCCCACCTCAGCTCCTCACAATGCACAGCGAGTTATCAGCTCCCAAAATAATAGTCCACAATTGTTACAGACAGCAGCTCAGGAAGCATGAAATCCACCTGGCACCATAATCACTTATTAATAATCTGAATGATGACAGAAGAGAAGAGTTGAATCTGAGGTAAAGTCTCCTTTACACTGCCTAAAAATGAATGAATTCCAAGAAAGGTATCTGAATCCTTTATGTGCAACAAATTGCACCCATGCCACATAGGCACCTGAAAGATATTAATGAGGTTCATGTTCCTTAGTGTTTGACTCCTTTATCAATAAAAAGAAAACCCCTGATTTTGTTCACAGAGTAGTTAATTATTTGGGGAGTTAGCAACCTCTGCACAAGGGACACTGTGAGTTGGGTTAATCACATGCATCTCTGTATTTCTGGACAGGTTTTTTTGCCACAAGACTGTGGCTGTCTTTCGCTTTGGTTATGGACTGACCTTTCTAAGCATTGTCACCATACAGATTAAACACTACAATCTGATTTAGAATAACTTTAATTGATGACTTTTCACTTTCAAAGAGAGAGAAGGCAATCCCTGATGAATCCTAACACTGACCTTTATGTGCATGAGGCACAGAGGCCAGGTGAATCTCAAGCAAAAGCAACTGTCCCAAAATCCTTGCATTTTTCCCCTGTCCCCCAAGGCTTGCTGATGTCAGGAGATACCAGTATGAGTCTGAGGCATGATCCACGCCACAGAAATGTCTGGATTTCCTCATACCCCATGATTTGGAGAGACTGGTTTCAGTTTAGGGTATTGCTCATTCTAACCCCCTTTTTGGGCCTTTTGGGTTTTTTTTAACTGCTCCTGGAGACACTTCCAAGTTTCCAGCATACAAGGCAATGTGAACTCAGGTGAGCTGTCAGTGGTTTCAGATTTTGTAAGGAAAAACTGTTTGGTGGCCTCTGAGTGTCAGTGTCACTTGGTGACCTCTGAGGCCTGTGGCAGCAGGAGCTCAGTAACTGCCCTCGACATCAGCCCCAGGCAGGCAATGAGGTTCTACATGAAAAAAAATTAAATATTAAAAAAACCCCAGCCCTACAAAAACCCCACATCACCTCTAGAGTGGTAATAGTTGCAGCTGAAATCAATCAGCCGTCAGGATTTTTTATAAGGAACGTAAGGAACATAAGGATCTGCCTTTGGATTAATGCAGTGAATTGTGATGAAAAGTGGCAGCTTGGTAGGAATGATCCAGAATGGACTGAAAACGACTTTTTTTCATTTCCAGCTGCTAGTTGTTGTAACTGCAGGTTTTCTTCATCCTCTCCTCTCCCTGCTCCAAGTTTTTTGCTTTGCTCTGGATTCAACAGTCCTTGGCAACAAACGATCTGCCAGACCGAGCCTGAAAACAGTGATGGTGGCACTTCCAACTGCATGGAGGTTGCCAGCTTACACTGTGTCTAACCAAGGAAGAGTACAACAGGCATGAGATATGAAATCTTTCCCTCTTTACTAGGCAAACTGGGAAGGTTTAGATGCATGAAAGCTTCTGCTTTGAAGAAAGAGTTTGTGATTTCCCCCCCCCCCCCACTATATATTGTCTATATATTTTTGTCTTGAAAACAGAAAAAGAACTACCCAGTAGGTATTTGGGGTGGGAGAGGGGTGAGGAAGGTGTCTGGCAGACTCACAATCCTTTTGTCTGTTTTGCTTGATTGAAATTCCATTGTGTAATGAGCTCCTACGCTTGGCTGGATGATACCAACATGATACTTGAACAAGGCTGCCTGATACTGATATCATTTCGTGAGCCATTAATCCCCTCAGCAAGCCCAGCTCTTTTCAGTGTGGTTTGAAAATTTCATATGTTAATCTCTCCTAATGCATTGTTTGCATAATAATTTCACAGAAGGTGAGAGTAACTCATTTCCTCTGGAAGACAGTGAGATTGGAGCTATATTATCAAACCCACCTAGACAGCAGATTAAGAATGTGACAATATCACAACGAAGATGAAAACTCGATTGCATCAATTCACAGCGATTCTGTCAAGTGTTCAGGGGGAACAACAGCCACTGGACACGAACATGCCACAGAGGGGGATGAAATGGGCACAACAATACTGTCACAATGCTGCAGTGAGCAGACCTTACCTCTGTCTGCACCATGGACATTCTGTAGGACCTCATGTCCGACACCAGCCCCAATATATCCACGAACTCATGGTCACGGATGTGCTGCAAGAGCCGATCCAGGGCTATGAATGTTCCCGTCCGTCCCACGCCAGCACTGCAACACACACAGACATGCATCTCATCAGCCTCCTCTGCAGGGGACACACAGCAGAATCAGTGGCACTGCAAAGAGCAGGAGTCCTGCAATAATCAGTATAACTAATCTGAGGTCAGGCAGGCTGGTTAATCCGTGGGATTTACTGGCACACAACCCATGGTCCATTGGTTGGGCAGAGTGGATGCACTCACACACAGAACGTGCACGCACACCCTCATCCACCTCACCTTCCTGCTGTCACTGCTCCCCTCACACACCTCATGAGACCATTGTAACCCCAGGGGCTGTAGCCAGAACTACAGAGACCTGCCCAGAGGCAATGAATGCCCAGAGCCAGTGGGGTCACACCTGCAGGGCTCAGTTCCACAGCTCTCCACACTGCAAAGCTCTTGGCTCGCAAAGGCGCTGCACTATTGCAGTTCGTCCTCAAAGGACAAACCACCCAGAAGAGTCTGCACTCCAGGACTTCTGCCTTAGGAGCATGAGACAGAAATAGCTACCACTCAGCTGAAAATCTTCATTTTCCCCAAAGGGGAGCTTAGCAACTAGAAAAAATACACACTGCTTTCATTTAGAGATTCTTGTGTGTGTATGATCCTTTGCGCTGTAATTTCACATGTGGTGTTTAGGTCTGATTTCACTGAGTGTGGCATTAGAGGTTTTACAGGGTTTCACACGGCATCCCAACACCCTACTACCTAGGGCAGAAGTGT
Organism: Edolisoma coerulescens; assembly: GCA_013397115.1. Classification (NCBI taxonomy): domain Eukaryota; kingdom Metazoa; phylum Chordata; class Aves; order Passeriformes; family Campephagidae; genus Edolisoma; species Edolisoma coerulescens. The sequence goes on from VWZW01003862.1 coordinate 2,220,937, forward strand.
GTATTTTAGCAAAAATTATTTCTTCTCTTTTGTTATACTTTTCCTGAAAAGGCTTGAAAATATTTGAAAATAATGTTGAACAGTTCATCTCAACACAGTTCAACATAACTGTCACAAAACAGGTCTCTATTTCGGCTTTTGTTGCATTAATTTCTCAAACAAGCTGAATACAATGGAACTTCTGATGTGTTAATTGGACAGATTACCTGATGAATTCATTCTGTGCCTTTTTTAAGGTTTGAGAACAATTGCTGCAGGAGTTGATCGATACATTCTTTCTTTGCCCCCCCACTAATTTTGTAGAATTGCTATTTTTAATCTATGTGGTCTAAGATGCACAGTATAGTCTAAAAATACTATCTGAAAATATCCCTCTTTGCTGCTAGAAGCATCCTAACTGAAAAAAAGAAAATACTACAGGTGTTGCCCAGCTCTCTGGTACTTGCTTCTGTTCCTTCCCAGAATAATTAAGTAGTAAATACAGGGTTTGATTTCATAATGTTATATATAAATCTCTCCTCTGGCTTATGAACACCTTTCTTGATACTCACAGAACAATATCCTCTATGAATTTCTTCATGAGGTTATAGGGGAGAGCTGCACAACACCATAACACCAGAGAGAACCAACTTCAGCCAACAGGTGAGCAGAACCCCAAAATCTCTCCTTCCCATGGCTTCCCAACCTATTTAACATCACACCTCGTACTTCTCCTTTCCCTTCAAGCATTTACCTGCAGTGTATGACCATGGGGCCTTTAGTCTTTGCTGCTTTCTGCCTGACCATCTGTACAAACTGCAGGATGCTCTCGGCAGCGTTGGTCGTGGGGACGCCGTGGTCTGGCCAGGCAGTGTAGTTAAAATGCATCACATCCTGCACCTCATCAGCCTGAGGGGAGAAGCAGAACAGCAGCGTTTTCACAGAGTTTTAGCAGTGTAATCACACTCAGTCACACTGAGGGCTTTCTGTCATTTTGTGGTTTTCATTTTTTCCCCACATACAGCCCAAAAAAGTGAAGCCAGCCAAAAAACTGGCAAAGAACAAATGAGCTATTTGATTACAAAGTGGGGGGGGAATCAGGACATCATTATCAAATGGGTATGAACTTCCTGTTTCTGCATTTGGGATTTGCTTTTTGCTTTTTGTCCCATTTTATTTTGCTTTTGAATCAAGAACTGTTGCATTTTTCAACTTTGGGCTTTTTTCCTCTTTTTATTCCATTCCCTCTACTTTTCTCATTTTGCCACAGATAAAGAACAACACTGATGGCAAACAGTCAAGCCTGGACTCTTGAGAGATTTTAAGTTTTAAAGGAAAAAACCCCAAAAAACAAAAGGGAAGAAAAATCATTACCAGGGGAAAGGTTTAGGAAAAAGCTCATTATGACAGAAAACATTTACAATGCTAAAAATTCTACTGGCTTCAGATGAAGTAAGATCCTCAACACAAGTCCTGGGCCAGTGGTGAATTGCCAGTGCACAGCATTTCCCACATCCCCTCCATATCCCTAAACTTTCCTTCATGAGATGGTGCTGGCAACGAGCTGATGCAGGAAACAAAGGTGGAAGGAAATGCTTATAGGTATGGAGAGATTTGGAAATCACATGACCTCGTGTGTGTTTCAGTACTTTATAGGTAGACATGATTATTGCAGAATTGCCCTTTTGAAAAGTATTTTCAATTCCCAAATTGGTATTTTCAAGTTTTGACTAATTTATAGCAAGGTGTGCCTGAGATATAGAAAAGAAGAAATTCACACATTTGTTGTCAGTAATTATTGGTACCACAGAAGTATCCAGAGCTCTGGTACTACATTTGTTTCAGCCTTGCACTTTGGTGAGAAATTCAGAGACAATTTTAGGGGAAAGTTTTGTGATTTGGTCATTTGCCTGTGTGGAGGGAGGGTAAGGACATCGATCTCTCTTAGGTGTTTTCCTCTGAATGCCAGAGATGGACGAAAGTTAAATAAAAGGCTGGACTGAAATTGCTGCCACTCCCTTGGCAGGGCCACGCGGAGCGCTTCACTCACGTAGCTGATTCGGAAACTGCGATACACCCAGTCCGTGTGCTCCTCCTCGCTCAGCATCTCCACCGTGATATCCCCATACGCAACTGGATCTTCCGTAAAAGGCCAGTAATGATCACATTTCACCTGAAAGGGAGGGAAATCCAGGCACATTTGTATTTATATAAAGACACACATGTAGAAAGAAGCACAAGCAAAAGGATACAGAACATCGGGTTTAGCAATGCCTACAGCACTGTTCACTTGCTGCTGCAATGAGGTAATTTATCCTGCAGTGACTTCCAGTCTGACCATTCCTATTGAATTGTGGCCATCAGCTGTGTATTGGTTTTCAGAAGGGCAGCTTTAGTACAGTGAAGAACAGAAAGAGTGCCTTTTGTTACTTTTCCTGATAGAAGAGGTCTAAATGGAGCAAAACACTGGGAAAGAGAATGTCCATATAAACCACCCCAAATTATATTCCAAATATATCTGTTAAAATATCGAGGGAAAATACAAAACATAAAACTTGCATTTTATAATTATTTAAACTTAAAAGTGCAGAATCACAGAATGCCTGAGGCTGGAAGGGACCCCTGGAGGTTATCCTGTCCAACCCCCTCCCCTCTCAAGCAGTGTCACCTACAGCCAGCTCTAGACCGTGTCTAGGTGACTTTGGAGTATCTCCAAGGATGGAGACTCCACAAACTCTGGGCAACCTGTGCCACTGCTCAGTCCCCCTCACAGCACAGAAGTGTTTCCTGACTTCAGATGGAATTTGATGTGTTTTTTTAATTTGTGTACATCACCTCTTGACCTGTCACTGGGCAAGTCACCTCTAAAGGAGTCCCTTGTCTCCATTCCCTCCCCACCAGGTGTTTGTACACAGTGACAAGATCCCTGGAGCCTTCTCTTTTCCAGGATGAAGAGTCCCAGCTCTCTCAGTCTCTCCTCATGTAAGAGGAGAGGCTTCATAATAAGGTCAGGGGAGGTAAAATGGCAGAAAAGGTCAAAAAAGGTCAGAGATTGTCAAAGAAGTTCAAAGAGGGTTGAGGAAGGTTAAAGAAAAGTAGGGAAAGTCAAAGAACATCAAAGCAGGTCAGGGAAGGTCAAAGAAAGTCAGGGAAGGTCAGGGAAGGTTGAAGAAGGTCGGGGAAAGTCGAAGAATGTGAAAGAAGTTCAGGGAATGTCAAAGTAGGTCAAAGAAGACCAAAGAAGGTCAGAAAAGGTAAGAAGGGGTCAAAGAAGGTCAGGGAAGGTCATAAAAGGTCAAAGAAGGTCAGAGAAAGTCAAAATTTCAAAGAAAGTCGAAGAAGGTCAGGAAAAGTTGAAGAAGGTGCAGCAAGTCAGGGAAGGTACAAGAAGGTCAAGAAAGGACAAAGAAGCTCAAGGAAGGTCAAAGGAGGTCAGGGAACATCAGGGAATGTCAAAGAAGGTCCTGAAATGGGAAGGTAGATGCCATTGCAGGGCTGGTGGTGATGCTGCCCCATGATCAGAAACAATGCAGAGGCACTCACTCAGCATAACAGAGCTGTTTTCAGGGCAGTTTCTTTCACACCACAAACAAGATTTTGTTACATACCCGTCTCTTCTCATTGCACTGAGTGAGCATAACAATAATTTGTGATTTTTGCTGGAGAACCATCTTCCAAAAATCGTTCCTAGTTTCTGGCAGTGGTCCTTGGGTTGCAATGTATTCCTGGGGTGAATTATAACCCTAAGAGACAAAGAGATAGGTCCTGCTTACCAACACGGTTACTGCTTCAGAACGCGTCTTTTTCATATTTTTTTAAGCTTTAGAAGTTCAATTTCTACTTCTAAAAGTGATTTCTAATATAAAGAAATTAATTTTTTTTGGTATTTATTTTGTGATGACAACTTTTGCTAGATTCTGATGCTCCCAAAGCATAAGCAATCTAAAATGAAGGACAGAAGATGAAGCTGTTACCATACAAATCATTTTCCCAGAGATCAGAAAAGCCAACATTAAAAAAAGCAAGTAATAAGAACCCTAAAAGAAGATTCCAGCTCATTCCAGATTATATAATTTTAGGGTTTGTTTCGTTATCGGCATAAAACCAGTTACAGATCCCAGTCTGCTCATCCCAAACAGTGACTGTGGTGATTTTCAGTCACTGGTGTCAACGGAACAGGATTATATCCACAAGTTTATGTCATAAGGACTTAAATTAATAAAATATTAATTACAATTCTGCTTAAAATAGTAGAGAAGATGCTGAGTCAATGTTCTTAACAGCTGCCCAGATGCTTTATATCCATGTATTCCCTCTCCTATCCCTATGAACGTGATTTTAGTTGGAAAGACTCCTTTCTCCTCTCCAAAACCAAAAGACTATTATTGAGACTATAATAAAACACCACAGAATGACCCTTCTGGCATCTGCTATTACCGTATTTGCTGAGATTGTATCATCAAAATTGCATTTGGAAAGTTATTTTATATTCCTAGCGAGAGCAAAAAATACTTTCAACACACAGCACGATCCCACGCAAACTGGGCAATTTCTGTGTCACCACAGTACGAGGATCATAAAATTATTTGCGATTTGGGAGCACTTTCCACAAATGGCTTCCTCCAGACATCTCTGCAAATCAGCTCAATCCGAGTTTTTCCACTACCCGGCATTTGCTGCCTGTTTGTCCGTGTGGGCTGTGTCTGACCTCAGCGACAAATCCCTGTCAGCACAGGGACACAGATCAGCCCTGGTTTCTGTGCTTGGAGGCAGGGACTCAGTGAAGAAGCAATCACCAGGAAAAGCCCAGCACTAATATCACATGTTTATCCCAGTTTCCACAGTCAGCACTGTGCTATAAGCAGAACTAAAGAGATGCAAAGCAGAACTGAATTCTGAAAGAACTGCTGTTTAAGATCCTATTATCCACAATCCCGTGGAAGTTCCCTGAGCTGTGCACGGTGCTTCTGAATCCTTGAACATTTTTCTTTCCTGATTCTCTGTGAGCTCAGGCACTTGCAGAGTGCTCAGGTTCATGCTCTGGACACAGAGAAGCCAAGCACAGACACTTGGCTCAACAGTGCACACTTGGGCATTGCCACAGTGACAGAGAAGTGGCCCCGCTGACCCATCCGAGGGCTCCTCCTTGCTCCACAACGCCGACTCAGCTCTCTCCAGCACAGCCAGGGTCAGCTCTATCTACAGCAAGACTGCAAAAATGCTCATTTTCCTGCAGTCCCCAGGGAAAGGCCTTTTCCTGAAGGGCTGCTGTGGTGCCCTGCCTCCTCTCCACGCAGAGCAGCCCAGCAGATATTGCTCTCCAGCTCACACTGAGCCACAGCACAGGGGCTACCAGAGGGGCAAACCTTTGTGCCAGGGGCAGGCATAAGCCTCAGTGACTGCACGAGCTCAGGGGAGAGTGGAGAGAGCTGATGAGCTTTCAGCCAACCCCCAGTGTCAAAATATTTGGCTACAGCTCTGTGTACACTTTAATTATCCCAAAACCGTGGGTGCTACCCCCGGTAAGTGGCTGCTCTCTGCCAGGTGGAGGGAGGCCCAGGGGAAGCACCAGAGACGAGGCAGAAAGCAGAAGTTCCCTCCACACACCATCTGGGCTGTGTGTGCATTTTTGTGCATTTAGAGTGTCTGGCTTAGCCCTTTTTTTCCACGTGAAGTAAAAATCTATAGAAAAATGTCTCATTTAAAGGTTTATGTTTTACCTCGCTATCTTAAAAGGCCACCGAACCATTTAACGTTTCCTGCTCATTTCCCTACCAGTCCACTCAAAGTTTCACAAAGATTCACAGCTCACCCTGTGCTACTGTGGCAAAATTTTGCCAAAAAATCTTCCCCCTTCCACCCTTTTTTTTTTTTTTTCCCCTTTCTTTTTCTTGATGGCTGCTCCCTGTAAGCCAAAATATTTGGAAGCTGAAGGAGATGCTGAGAACATGACTGAGCTTCCAGGAGATGTTGTGCTATTTTCAAGGGCCATGCTCTGAGTGGTGTGCAGGACACTGAAGTCCACACTGGCCAGACCTCTGTACTCACAGGGATGTAGTTGGCATTAATGTAGTCAGATCCCTCTTCTTCATTCATCGAGACTAACCGGACACGACTAAAATCATCTGTCAAAGGAAAAAGAAATCAGAAAAAAATTGCCTCTCAGATATGGCACTCATCTCTAGGCAAAACTTAGCAAAACTAGGCAAAATTTAAATTAGTCCCATAGGAATGGCCAAAAAAAAGTCTATTAAAATCTTAAAAAAATTAAAATCTTAAAAATTAAAAAAATCTATTAAAAATAGAAAATTCTTCTATTTACCAAGAGAGCAATGTTTGCTTCAGCAAACACTACATGGACACACCATCACTACTGCTCTGCAAACACCCCCTCCAAATGCTGTCCCTCTGGGCTCCCTTAGGTTTCATTAAAATCTTAAGAGAAACACAGTAACACTACTCAGTGGCATAAATGACCTTGTGTTTCTCACCTCCAAGCTCTTGCCATGATAAACATTTCCAGGAAGCTACATCTATTCAAACCTAACAAAAAATATCTCTTGCCTGGTTCTCTGTCAGAGCAGGAGTGTAGAACAGCCTTTTGTCAGTCTTAAGAAAATCTCCTGATTCTCCAATTTTCTTATTAAAACTCTTGTTTTCCTCTCTAGGGATTTTAGCAGGATTTAGTGTGTGCTGTACTCACATGGCAGGATATTTGTGTAGCGATTTTTGCAGCGGTTCATGGGGAGATCAGCAGCAAAGTGGGGTATGTCAAGCCCAATCAGTTTTAGCTCCTGAGATAACAGAAAGGAAAATGCCAAGGTCAGCCTCAAAAACAGACAGAGAACAATTCTTTGTGAAGTGATTACTTGTGGCAGGTACCAGACAGAAAATGCTCATAAATCACCTTATAAATTGACAGTAAAAAACACTGATTTTCCTTATTTGATGCCTCTGAGTTGGGCTCCAAGCAGCTGGAGAGCAGTTCTGGGGTTTCTCCTCCTGATGTTCCAACACACTGCTGCCATCCCTGCTGTGACTGAGAAATTCTCCTCTCTACTGATGCTCAGTGAACCAAAACACTTCACATCATGGGCTTGCTAAGTTATTTCTGTGGTGGTCATCTGCCCCCCTTAAAGGGGCTTCTTCAAGTCCTCAAGTGGCTTTCAGTCTTGGGAGAATGCTTGGAGGATCTTTCTAGTCATTATCTTCAGTAGCTACATTTAATATGTGGTGCATCAGAGGAATTTGCTGTCAGGAAGGGATCGTGGTAACACCCTGAGAGTCCTCCTCACTGCCTTTCCATGTTTAAATCTTTCGGAAACAGCCCTAGGACAGGGATGGGGTTTAGTTTCATGCAGCTAAACTGACTTTAAATTTTGGGTAATTAAGAGAATGCACCTGAACTTGTCTTAGAGAAATCTCCTTGCCCTTACAGAGATTTCTGATGCTACTTCCTCATTTCAACGCTTGCTCCCAAATTAAGAGCATTAAACACATAAAATAGAGCCATTAAAATCCCAAATTTAATTCAGGTTGCCAGCATGTCCTAAACTTAAAACAAGCGTGTTTTTCTGGCAATCAACTCAAATTAAATGCAATAAGCCACTCCTAAAAAATCCTTACTAAACTAAAACCTTACTGAACACAGGCTTTAACACCAAACACCACCACCACCAAGCCAACACCACCAAGCTCCACTTCTAAATTCTGCAGAAGAGGAAGTGAAGCTGGCCCACCCAGCAACACCACACATGCACCAACACAGAGCACACAGCAGCACGCCATGCAGGCTCAACAGCTTGAAAAAGCTGATCTGGGACATGGCAGGTAGCAGAGGGCAAAACCCTCAGAGATTTACCTCAAACTGCAGAGAAAATTTATAATCTGAATCTTTGGCCATATCCTTGATGTATCCATCAAAATCATCCAACTGGACAGGGCTTTAAAAGAAAAATACACAGAAATTAAGTTAAAACCCCAATTTTTTAAAGTACCTTTCATTTCTTTCCCCCAGAACACTCTCAATAAATATCTATTTGCAGCTGTTAATGCTAGAAAGAAATAAGGATGAACTTGGTGGTTCAGGGCCACCAAACACTGGGTGTATTGCCCATTACTTGTATCATAATGGCAGCAGAAAGAGAGGCTGGGGGCTGCTGACGCCTCTGGGTGCCCCAGTGGGGCAGTGCTGATGATAGAAGCACCCTGGTTTGGAGGCTGGGCTTGTTCTAGCCACAGGCAGCCACTGTTCTGAGAGACCCATGCACCCTTCCTGTGATCAATCACTGGCCCCTGAACTGCTTTTACAGGTGGGTATGTCCCCAAGGGCTTTGCTCATGCAGCAAAATGGATTTCATATTTAGGCTTTGATTTTTTTATAAGCTCCACCTAAAAAAATTCCCCCAAACCAGCACTTTGGATGCCACTGCCCTGACTGCTTTCTCTGCTAGATTTGAGAACGATACACATTTGTCATTAGAAGTTAAACTCTCTTCCCAGACAGATGGTGGCTAAAAAAGGTGGTATATAACTATACAAAACCATGGAGAGCTTCATACATAGGAGGTATGATTAGCCTTGACTTAGTGACTCCCATCTTTCCACACTTTTTTTTTGCCAGGTGAGATCTATCTGTTAGTCAGGCACAGCCCCCAAACACAACGCAGAAATAATTAGGCTGATGCTCTGAGTAACGAAACACAGGTAAACAGCTTCCCTCCCCTAATTATCATACTCTAATTTACAAGCTACTGAAGCATGTACACAGTAATCTTCTCATTTACTTTGAGGCAATATGCCCAAAGGAACCTGTCTTATCACCACTTAATTACTCCTGTTTACCCGCTAGCATTAATGATCTAATGTTCTAGCAACAACTGTAATGAGAGCCCCGTGTCAAGAGGGAAATATCACCACAAACAAAAGCATCCCAGTTTCCTCACCATTTGCAATTTTTAACTAAGGATAAACTCTGCTGAAATCACTAAGTTGGATAATTGATCTTCTCCCTGATGACTAATTTTGTATGTTTTACTACAATCTGTTGAGCAGAATTGCTTTTGTCCAATTATTGTTTGTTTTCTGCCTTCAGATATCTCTCTTGGGATACATCTATCAAGAAGTTCTCTATGTCTGTAACTGCAATACCACCATGCCATGTAATCCATAATGCATATTTAGTCTAAGACTTATTCCTTTAAGTATCAAGGAAGTTACATACTTGGTCAGCTTTCTCTTCTTTAATCCATTTTTACTCCTGTAAAAAAAAAAAGGAAGTGTTTTTCATTCATTAAGCTATTGCACAACCTTTATTCAAAGACAGCACTGATTTAAGAATGTGCATTTTTTCATCATACTCAGGAGGAGATCGGTGATAATAACTTGGACAATTTTAAGCTGATAGCAAAATTTCTGTTGACTCCAATGGGATGCACATCCCATCCTGTGGCTTGGAGAATGACCTGCCAGGGAAAAGGAAAATCTGTGCCCAGCAAAAGCAACAGCTCCCCTCTAAATCCTGACCCACTGGCTTTGGGTAGGCTGGGGCTGAGTCCCCAGGGCCTGAGCCCAGCTGAGCCTGGAAACTGGATGCCAACACTAGAGAGCAACTGGGAATGAGAAGCTTCTGTCGGGTAAAGGGACAAGACCACCACTTGCAAAGTCAAGAAAAGGTGAAGGAAAAAAGAACGGGCCTGTCTCATAACCTGCTTATGATGATAAATGAAGACAATGGCAAATATCCCACTGACCTCAGTGGGACTCAAGCTTAAACCTTAGGTAATCTAATTGACTTTTAACAGCTGGAGATAATTGAGCCAGTAATGTAAACCAGTGATTTATAGGTGATATAATTCACTGGCGACAGTTGTGGGCAGAGTTTTGAGTGTGTTAAGCAGTAAAACCCAAAGGATTGGACTCAAGAACTGCCCTACACCAACTACCACCACGTGGTTTTTTGGAGGGAGGTGTGTGTTCATTTTGCCGCTGCCACAAAGAAGTCAAGCAAACAATAGGATCAAATACACAAAGCAAGCACCTTGGAATAACTTGGCTAGAGGTCTAAAAATACTGATCTCCTCTCTTCCATCAGCCACAGTGCACAAATAGATTCTTGCTTACTCAGAAGGAAGTTTAGTAGTGTCAATTTTTAATTCCTGAGCATTAAACACTATCTGTTCATTTTCCACATTATAATGGTGCTATTTTAAATTTCATGTTGATATGAAAATTATTTCTAGATCACTTGGGTCACAGCTTTAATTAGTAAATTAAAGGAGAAGACTTTCAAATTCTAAATAATGAAAATATACAGAAAGAAATATTAAGACGTGAAGTATTTTTATTTTTCTACCCTGTTAAGTTTGGAAGTTATATTAGAAAACAATAAAGGATTACTTTTCAAAATTAAGTTTTACAAAATGTTCAGCTTCTGGAGCAGCTACAACCTGTAGTAATTTTGTTATCTTGCCAAGGTACATTTCCATTTAGATGAGGAGCTTTGCCTGCAGAACTTACAAGGGGTATAGCAATACCAGCTTTATATTAATGTGGAGATCAAACATTATAAACCTCTTCGGCCTATCATGTTATCCGTACATTCATATGTACTGTGCACACAAACTAGTGGTATTTACTTTCCATCTTCAAAGATTTTTTTCCAATGAAATCTTAAAGTTAATTCCACTAAATTATTCAACACATCTCTATCCCCTGTGACTATGGTAAACCTTTTAATGTCAGGCACATAAGAATTAATTTGAAAAGAAAAGAAAACACCTAAATGCTCTTTAGGATGGGAATGCTTCTAAGAACGCTTCTCCAAGGAACACTCCAAGAGGCAATAAAACAAATGATTGACATACACTTCTCAGCACGAAATTTGTATGCTTTGATAGTCTCGAGAGGCCTTTGTTTCTTAGCATTGCAACTGTTTCCTGAATGTTCATAAATATTTTAAACCAACTTGTGTGCAAAACAAAGACATTTGAAACATTAGCCGGTGTTTCATCTGTTATTCCATTTACTCTACAGATTAAAATACAAAGAGAGGGATTAAGCTCATCTCACTCCACTTCAGCTCCTGTAAACTTAATCACCTGGACTAAAATAGGTAGAAGAGGAAACCTCTGAAGAAAGATATGCATCTGGGAAGGTGAGTTAATACATAATAAAGGAAAAAAAGGCAGAGGGGCAAAAGAAGACAACTCTTTTTGCAGCAGTGCCACTGACAGTGGGCTTCTGGACCATTAGAGAGCTAAGAGAGATCAGCGCGGCCTCCAAAATAATGATAACCTGCTTGCCTGACCCTCCACCACTGTGCAGCTCGAGAGTTAGCTGAGTTCACACCAGACAAGTTCCAAGTCAATATGACATGAACCTTGGAGAGGTGGGGAAGACTCCCACTCCTCTTCAGTGGGGTGTGTGTGGAGAACATGCTTTTGTTTTCCCGAGAGAAGAAATGGACCTTTCTTTAATCACATGAACACTCTCGTTTTGAGGCCCACTGAAAATTCAGATGGGTTTTTCTACAGACCCACTGTAACTCAAGGAAAATCAATCTTAAAAATCCCTGTGCTGAAGATGTTGATGTCTGCCTGCCAGGGCTTTGGTGCTGCATGGTAAGACCAGGGAAAATCCTTGGGAAAGAAAATCTTAACCTCAGTACCACCTTTTTTGTAAAACCCTCTAACCTGGACTCAAGACCACCAGGAACTTAAATTTCTTTATGAATTAAGCATTTTTGGATCATAATTATAATTATTTGTTAAATGGTTTGTAAAACAGTTCTGCTTCTAAGTAGACAAGTGGCTTTGCCAGGTATTTTCAAAAAAGCAATCAGTTGTTTACTAAGTCCTTATAAATTATTTACAGACTAAAGTATTAAATATAGACACATACACAACGAGATGTGCACACAGTGACCCTATTTTTACTCTTTGGGACTCCTAATTGTACTGATTATCAGTGAACTGGCTTTTTCAAAAGCAAAACTTTTACTGATGTCAGGGGAGCATAAGAACACCTTTGAAAACCAAATTATTTGACATCACACACCAAACAGGTGGGGCACGATCAAGCAGCAGCAGAAGCTCAGTGGCAGGCAATGAACACGTAAAAAACCAGGACAGAAGAAGCCAGGACTTATAATGAAGCAGCAAAAATTGCAAAGACAGCAATGAGATGGATGTGATGACCACTGTAAGATTAGCTTTTTAATACCAAAATGGGTTGGAGCATAAACAGACAAACCAGATGAAGCAGGGTAGCAAATACTTTGATACCCACATCCTCGCCAGTCCGTGTTCTAGTACAAGAAAATTAAATCTTCAAAAGCTTTGAAAACAAAGGTATCACACATTTTTCATGTAATAGAAATTCACATTGTTTACACATTGCATATGGAAAAACAAGTAAATCACTTACCAAGGATTAATATAAAATGCCAAAAGATAATCAGTCCAAAGGCATGAGGGTAGCAGAGTTAGGAAAGCAAATACACTTCTACGCCTGTGAGCATTAATAAATAACATACATAAAGATGAAAAAGTGAGGAGAGTTAGTAAGACAAACAGAAATCAGGAGATCAGCAAATTCTATTTTTAAAAATCAGCTAAACCCATAAATCCTATTTCTTACTTGCTTCCTAAGAATATTATTAGCATCCCTAGAATTTTTACTCCTCAACCTGACACCCTCTGCAGGATTTTCAGCTATCCAACACAAAATTCTATATGGTCAAAATAAGTATGTGTTATCATATTGATTCAGGCCTGTTATTCTAAATTTTCAGAGAGTAAAATGGGTAGTAAAATATTAGGTAGGACAGATTTCCAGCCATTGCATAGGGGGTATTAAGCCTATTTTCTGATGTTCTGAGATATTCAGTACTGACACGGTTTGTTTATATCACATACAGCTACGGTAATGTCCCACGTTTGTTTCTGCAAGTGATCCTGTGGATATCAGAAGATCTCTATCAGGGATAAATTCAGATGCTTCCAATATCTCTTAATACCCTCTATTCAGTCAGATTTCTCAAGGCATCCACATAACATTTTGCAGGGTGCTTTAATTTCTCTCCTAGGTTTTCATCTAAACATTGCTCAAACAGTTCTTCTAACCGTGGTTTCTATGAACAACTATTCACAGCAGATTTTACTGTGGCTAAAGGAAATATAAGTACAAAATCATTCTAAACTTCTGTATTTGCAAGCTGTTTACCAGTTCTGCTGTGCATTAATCCAGGAAACCCACTCAGGCTTGTTCTACATATTGGTGAAATGGGCTGCAGGTACTTTGCAAATATGAAAAACTCACAAAACTTAAACAAACTTGGCTTCAGCAGAAGGATTTTATTTTTTTTTTAGCCAAATACACCCTCAGTGTGTTTTTTCCCCATCAGAAAATCTGCTGCCTTAAAAGTGATGCCATCCTTCTGCAGCTGTTCTAAAGAGGAACCACAAAGTGAAATTTCCTTGTTCAGTACTCTTGGCTCTTATGAAGCTGGTAGATACTGTGTTTTCCCTGATAATTAAGTCACGTCAAATGCAATCATCTCTCATCTCAATTTTCCAGCCAGTGAGGAAATCTTCTGCCCATGCATAACTCCAAGTTAAGCTCTAGTGAGTTTTGCTGCTGTAGAGGAAAGGGGCAGTGCAGTTTCTTCCCCAGGCATTGGCAGGGATTGTGTGTGGGTCAGCCAGAAGCAAGAGCCCTTTCTGGTTAATCATACACCACAGCAACAGCAGAATCAGAGCCTCAAGGCTCATTTGTTGTTTGAGTTTCTATGGGACTCGACTGAGGATGAAATTTGGTTTTCCATAAACAGATCTCTGGTGCCACAGAGGTTTCCATTAGGCTCAGAAGAGAGAAGTGATGATGTTGCTGGAATACTTCTGTTTCCTTTGAGAAACTCCACATGAGGCTTTTACTTCCTCTTGCCTACAGGGGCAGAAGGAATTATTCAAGCCTGGGCTTCTTTCATCGTCAATCCTCACAAGAATTTTCCACACTTTATCGAATCACAGGCTAACATACTTGCAAACTGGTTTATATTCACAGACTAGGAGCTCTGACAGCTAAACCAATTGATTTTATTCAACATATGAAAAATTTGGAATTGCCCAATAAATACAATACTGTTTTTCTGCAATTATGCAGTTTTTCACATGCTGCTGAGGTGTACTGAAGAAGTTAATTAAAAAAAAAGAGATGCAGAGATTGCTCAAATCCTGAAAACTCTGCTGAGCTGAGCTTCCCTTAGGAATTAGTGGATATACCCATAGCTCCATTACTATATCCCTGGAATGAGCCCAAGCAAAAAGGGTTTTTTAATCCTTCTCTCTGTCTTTAGGGCCGTATTTCCCACCTGGCTGCCTTGATGGATTGTGAATCTGGTCTTGACGTCAGACAACAGAGGCACACAGAACAACTCTCAGAGAAGTAAGGACCATAAGATAAGGACACACTGCCTTCACTCACAAAAAAATTGTGGAGATATTAAGCAGGAATGCTTTCCTCGGTTTATATTTTTATAACTTAATTTATGTATGTATACATATATGCATATACACACACACATACATATATACTAAATCAAGCAACGAGAACCTTCACTTTCACATCCAAACCTATTAATTCCCTCCCCATTAAAAAAAAAAAAAAAAAAAGTCTTTTATGGTTTTAATAACATCTGTTGCTAGTTTAATAATTTCATTCAAGCTTGGCTATTTAATTAACACGAGTGTTTGATCTTCTGCCTTTTTTGCCTTTAATATAGTCCAAGCAAGAGAAGCTGAGGGATGGTTTCACTTGTACTGCATACAGCTGGCTGCTATTAAAGCAAAACCAAGCAAGTGAAGCTTGTTTAATATCCAGTTAATTAGCAGCACAGTGAGGTATTGACAAGATTTGCTGGGCATATGAGTTCAGTCTGCAGGCTTATTAGCAAAAGGCTTGCTGTGGTGCAGCGTCAATCCATTCAATCCCAGCCTTGCTGGCAGGCTGTGTCCTGTGAGATCATGGAAGAAGTTCCCTGTGCACCAACTCTTCTTCCCAGCTTTTTAGCTGTCAGCAAAGCTGACCACAGGTGTAAAACCAAGGCACGGATTTTCTTCTTCTGACCTACTGGCCTGGGGCTGATGTCATGCTTTTAAATATCTGTGTTTGGACTTGCCTTGAAAGGGAAGAGGTTTTTGCAGAGATTGCTAATAACTGAACAGTAAACCTTGGGTCTGTCATTGCCACTCATTTGATTCTCAAAATAGGAATGGAAATGACCCCACTGGTGCCAGTCAGGTAGCTCTCAGAGCCTTTTACTTCTATAAAAGCTAATCCTACAGATTTTCTTTGTTCAAATACTTCTCTTCAGCTGATGGTGACAGTGATGATTTCGAGTCCATATCAGTGCCTGCAATTCTGGCAGGTGATCTTCCAGACTAGCAAGATGTGTTTAAGGATTTTTTTGTTATTTTTTTCAACAGCACTGAACATTAAGTTGCAGCACATAGTTGAGTTGGATTGTCCTTGTCTTGTAACGCAAGGAAA
Source organism: Edolisoma coerulescens (assembly GCA_013397115.1). NCBI lineage: Eukaryota > Metazoa > Chordata > Aves > Passeriformes > Campephagidae > Edolisoma > Edolisoma coerulescens. The sequence goes on from VWZW01003862.1 coordinate 2,236,465, forward strand.
TATTAATTAATGGCACTGCTTGAAGACAGTTGGTAATTAGTCATCTGCAAATAAGCTTACTCCTGGATGTAATATATGGAAGTGCTAATGGGTTTACAGATCAAGTTTCTACAGTTGTGTTATTTTAGGAAATATGTCTGTAAGAGAAAGGAAAAAAAAAATATCCTCCCAAAACACATCTATGCAACTTGGCTGACATGTATATACATCACTGCCTACTAAAAATAGCAGGTGACAGAATGCATGTCTTCAGTCATCATTCAAGAAAAAAAAAACATTCAAGGAATAAAATACTAAATTAACAAGTACAGCAGTTTTATCCTAAAGAGGGGCAGCAGTGACATAAAAAATAAGCACTTTAAGATCACAGATAACATTTGCCAAAAAAGAGGAGATGGGGAAAAACATAAGCTTTGCTTCAAACACTCACCAGTTATAGGGGAGCTTTCCATCTCTCTCCAAAGATGCAAAATTCACAAAGGTTCCAGCCCCGCACTCCCTGTTCCAGGAAGACCATCAGGTAAAAAGTAACTATTTTTGGATTCACAACACTTGCAAAGAGCTTGATTTAACAGAGAACTCTTGGAGCTGCAGGGAAGTGCTGAACACTCACATCTGTGACTAGGTCTGAGATAATCTGTAATAAACATCACTAAAACCCCTTAACATGATCGTACAAAACCAATAAATGTTCAACACCACCTGAGATCAAATTACCTAAAAATGCTTCAAAAGAATGAAATTCTCAAATAGACCTTATCTTCTGTCCAGATTTGTGCTTTCCATAGCCTGGCAATGGTTTCTGGCCTCAGTACACACGTTAAATATTTACCTTTCTACACTAAATATTCACTGTTCCCCCTCTAAGGAGAAGTTGTTTAATTGTGTCCTTTTTACAGGATAATTATTTTTTACCTATAACTGTAGGGACAAGGAAAAAAATCCTGAATAAAATTCTAGTAGTGTCTTTATCATGAGTCCATTATTTTCAGCCATGAATTATAAACTGACTCGACTATTTCCTTGATTTAAGCAAACAATTGCTTGCAGCTTCTTACTGGATTTATTTTTCAAATTTCCTTCTGGGTTGTTTATCTTCTGTGGCTAGAAGCAGTGATGGAGAGAAAAAGCTTTGGGCTGGCTGCACAGTAATTAAATAGGAAAGAGAATTAATGTATCTGGGATTTTCACAGAGCCAGTTACATGTAAAAGGAACAAGCCGCTTAATGTTTTCTTGAGAAGATAACCTGAAAAATATGTGTGATGTGGTCATCTGTTGCATGGAATACACAGCTAAGACACTGCACAAAAAATGCAGCACCTGCTAGGTTGTTAAGTACAAGACTTTTTATATAAGTTTGTTTTTTACATGGAATAATTTCCTTTCTTGACATAGTATAATATATTAATATAAAATATATTGCATAGATTATAAAAGGACAAAGACTCTGTGACACCTTCAAAACCAGGAGGTAAACCAAGTATCTAGGGTTTGGGGAAACTTCCACAGCTCACAATAAAGTGAACTGTTGTGGGTAAGATCGCCTAGAAAAGGAAACTGAATTTCAATATTCAGGCACAAATGATTGGTGCAGACTGGCTAACGGTGAGAGAGAGACTCTCTAGAAAATGTTATCTGTTGATGTGGAAAAAATCTTCTGTTTCAAACCGTATCAAAGACTTGCAAAGCATCTTGGTGTCCTGCTCATGCCCAGCTGCCTCAGATCCTAATCATCATTTATGCTCCTGACACAACCCTTTTGTAATAAGTAATTGCATTTCTTATAGACTCAGTCTTGCAAAGCTCAAAATGAGCCAAAGGTTGAGGCTTCTCAGTCAGGTCAAGAGTGAAAGTAAATAGAAGAAGACGTGCTACCCCTCAACAGCAGCAAAACAACTCTTTAGAAGACATCCTGTTCACAAGCCTCTGAAGTAGCACCCACACACAAAAGCATTCTCAGCTGAAACCATTGTCATGATGTGTTTGTTGGTGCCTGAATTTTTTCTTTTTTTTTGGTAATTAGCATAAATCTGGACTTACCTGGCCATTTGTAGGTGTTTTCTCCTGAGCACAACAAGAGTCACCAGCAGCAGTCCAATCAGGAGGATACTCAGGATGGCCAACACGGAGATTACCACTACGTTAGGGTTCATCTCAGTGACTGCACAAACAGAAAATGACTCTCGGGTATTCAGTTCAGAAGCACTGACAGTTTTGTTTGGTTTTGTTTTTCCCTGAGTTTTGATAGCGTTATTTTTTTTATCTTATCTCAAAGAGCCTGGAGTGCTAGAGAGAGAAAAATCTACCACAGGAGATAAAGGGAGAGTTTGAGCAGCTACAGATAAAGCGAGAGTTTGAGTAGCTATTGCTCTTAGAAGATTTCTTTGGGGAAATGACTTCACTCTGGCATTTTTGCTAAACTTTGGCATGTTCTGATTTATTATTTTTTTCCTTTTTTGCTGACATTTATAACACAAGAGCAAATGGTGAAGGCAATACAAAATACAGATATTCATCATCATCTATGTCTCCAAAGCACATTTCCCATCTGAAATTGTTCTTCCACAATAATCAATACCTTTTCTGACCCAGAAGCAAAATAATAAGCTGAGGCTCTGTAATATACTGGGTTGAAATTGCTTAATTACTCTGGAAAATGACACGCCCAGGGATCCTCCATCAGGAGCCTTTTGACTGTGATGATGAAGATCCTGCAGGGGCCTTTCTTCTCTCTCACTCCTTTGCTGAATGCAGAAAACCTTAACAACTTATGACTGTGATTCTCCTCTTGTTTGGGCTTGGCTGAGAAAACATTTTTCTCCATAAATATCATCAAGCAGTAGCCTGATGTTTAGTATTGACACCACAAACTACGTCCTTGATTTCTAAAACCCAATACAGAATTGAGCCCCTAGTTTACATTTTTCCAGGTCAACCCCCTAGTGGGGCCTTTCCTAAGGACTTTCCAAAGCTGCTCCCCCATCCCATCCCATCCCATCCCATCCCATCCCATCCCATCCCATCCCATCCCATCCACATCTGGCAGCCTTTTCATGATACAGACGACCCCTGGGGCCAGCATTACAAAGCAAGGGGAAACAGATGCAGCTGGATGAGGAAGAAGACAGAAGGGAAGTGCTGCTTACCCATGGTGGAAACTGCAATGAAAGTGGGGATGCTGGGGCTGTTGTGGCTGAAGGTGGTCACGCTGCAGTTGTAGGAAGTGGCAGGGGTTAGGCTGGAAATGGTCACGACATGTGAAGAGACAGTGACAGGTTCCTGCAGACAGGGGGAAAAACACACAGGGGTTTGTCTCTCCCACAAATGCAAGAGCACAAATGAGTGTTCCACCTATTTGACAGGTAAAGTCAGATCTGGTGAAAGAAATTAGCACTTTGAAACACAGGGAAGGTAACCAGGGCCTGCCCTTGACAACAGGCAGAGAGTCTGGCAGAAAAGGGGGGAGGAACAGGGGTGAACACAGCAGCAAGAACATCCCAGAGCACTCCAGGGATCCCAGAGCCTTTTGGGGACGGAGGGACAGGTGCCCCATAGTGGGCTGGTCAGGCACATGTTTGGTGGGGGGAAGCACTGTGACCTCCAGGACACCACCAGGGGTGGGCACAGCTCATGAGCTCTGGTTACTAAGCCACACAGGTGGGAGGAAAACAAAGCTATTTTTATTCAGAGAACAGCCAAGGCAGTCACAATCTCTGCCACGAATGAAACCACAATTCTGATTTGAATGTCATCTCTGCCTCTGAGGCAGCTCCTCTGGGTGTGAAGGCCTGTGAGCCCTTTTGAGTGGCCAAGGTGAAAAACAAAGCTAGAGCAAAGCCTTTTGGTAATAATTATGATCAAACACCCTACACCTCAGTTTTTCTAGCTGGCAGAAACTCTATAGAACATATTTATACAAGGTGTTAATTGCTGTGGCCCTTGTGAACACTTTTGTGGATTTTAAATGCTGATAGAGCAAGAGAAAACAAACACAACGAGAACAGCACATGCATTGACCTAAAGAAAGAGATCCTTAAGGCCCTCGATTTTCTGGACTGTCCAGCAGAACCAGGGGTGGGTTACAGTTGTAAAAATACAAACACTGAGCCAGTGGTTTAGAAGGGAAGGAAGGAGAAATTTCATGAATGAACTCACTCCAGATGAGGAATGCAAGATGCTGCAACAAGTCCCAAGCACTGGGTATTTGCAAGAGCCTGCTGTCAGTCATGGCCTAATTCTAGGCTCCTGCTGCAGAGCAATTCTGAGGGACATTATGCAGATGAAATCACATGCACATGAGTGTAAGGGAGGAGACTTTTAGTGCCTGAGCTGAAAGGAGGAGCCACACTTTGGCAATTGGACTTGGTTGGATGTTTCCATTTTCCCCTCCGAGAAATTTAGATTAGTCAACTCAAATCCAAAATGTTCAAAATCAGAAAGCTGTTGCTTTTCATTTCACTGATTTAAAGATGCAGGAAAGGGACAAAAACGTTCATGTAATTAGCATGGAAAATGACAAAGAATTTTCACCAGTCTGCTTGGAAAGCACCCCTTTTTACAGTTCAGAAAGGAGCCCTTCCCGGTTTTTCATGGAGACAGAAAAGAGAGTGATGAATCTAATGAGGAGAGAGCTGACAATCTCTGTGCATCACCCAGTGCCAGATGTTCACGTCAACAAATGAAGCATCTGCCAAATGAAGCAGCCTTTTCCTGGCGTTCTTAAAACAGATCTGCTCTGAACTGGCTGCAAATCCTGAGGTACTTTCCTTGACTGATCTCATCACTATGTTGAATCTCTGGTAAATGATGATAATGACTTCACGACCTTTGCTATTCAGCATGAAAAAGCAGGGATCTAAATGTGGAATCCAAACTATCCAAAATATGAAAGTGCATTTAAATATTTTTTTTTCCTTCAGTCATTGTCTGTCTCAATTTAAAAAGAATATTAAATAATTCAGACTGATCTTCCATAGGATTAAAGAGCGGGCAAGTCTTTTGTGGTAATCAGTGGTTTTAAGTAGGTAATTTTTCACTTCTTTCTGAATGATTCCCCATAGTGTGTCACAGTCCACAGGAGAGAATAATGTTTTGTGGCGTGTAATCAGAGTGATTCATTACACCATCAGCTAAAGCACAAAGTAAACCTCACATGTTGCACAGCATTGAATGTCAAGGAATTAAAACTACTACTGCTCTCTGTTTTTCACTGAGCAGCATTACCAATTTAAATACTACATTTTTGAATTGGCCTCTGAGTACAGGTACCTGATGGGACAGAGAGCAAAGGAGGTTCATTTGTGAGGCTCAGAAGGTGAGTCTTGAAGAAAATACCCTGAGATAAAATGCATGAGGAGCAGCCACATTTGCATAAAGGTGCTGTTTGAATAGCAAGGAAGCTCTGACTGAACTTCACTTAACAGATCTCAAAACCAGGAATAAAGTATTCCAGAAATAATTAGATACTGTATAAGAGATCTCATGGCATCTAAATATGTCTATTTTCCCCATTCCTTATGAAGCTACCTGATTATTTTTCCCTTCATTGTCATTGCCTTAGTTTTGTGCCCTGTTAGGTTTTGCACAGTGTGTCGGAGCCATCTCCACGTGTAGCCAAACACTGACCCTGCTGGATGCACGTAGTTTCTCTCCAGCCAGTTATATAACCTCATCAATAAGATAGAAGTCAACCTTAATATTGCAAAACAATGAAACATTTTAGTATTTGAAGCGCAGCTTTAGTAGTTCAGCTTTTAAAAAGTTTAATTCTGAGCCACCTGATCACATTCGGTATAAAATGTCATTGGGCTTCACATGCACGTGCCGAGGAGCAGACACCAAACCAGAAAGGTGCAAGGCCCAGTCTCAGGTTCAGAGATGAAAAGTGGACACCAAAGAAGAGACACATACCTGGACTTTTGTTTCCTGGCCAGATCCAGCCTGCTGGCAGTAGACCTCAAAGAAATCAGCTACTCCTTCTTCCACCCACAGCAGAGTCACGGAGGTCTGAGTCTTGTTGACAGCAAACAGTGATTTTGGAGGGGCTGGTTCTGGTTCAAGAGAAAAATCTCCTTTCATTAAGCTTATCTTTAAGTTTCCAGGCAACTGAGAAAAATGCAAAAATTGAAAGCAGTGCCTGATGCCCTTCTATCTTTCATTTCCTTCAGATAAAGTCTACCAATGTAAATCCTCTCGTGATGACAAACTACCACTGCAAAATGGGAAGATGATGAAGTGTGTTGGTTTTTCCTCTCTATTTAAACTGTTCTCTATTTGGACAGATGGATAATTACTTCACTTCCCTTTTCAGCAGGGCCGTTGTTTGAGGATGATCAGTGGATTCTATTAATAGAACAATGTTAGCAGAAACTCTTCCAGAGAAGATGACTGTCCACCTGTTAGCAATGCATTTGGCCTGAGAAGGCTTTTCTTCACAAGGCCTGCCCAGGAGACTATAAGGAGGCAGCTTCCCACAAGCCTAGGTTCATTTAATTGCAGCAGAGGAAATATTTAGTCAATTACCAGTTTAAAAAAATCCTTGTAGTCTTTTTTTTCTTTTTTCCTCTGACTAACATTTAAGGGCCACTGGATCTGTGCTCACTTCTATGAGCTGTAGGAATGCAGAGGTCCAGATCTCCAGAGGTCCTCAATTAATTACTTTGATTTTCATTCCTTTTGTGCTGCAGGAACTGACAACAGGCAAACAAATACAGGAGTCTGTCGAGCAGGGGACAACCCTGTGACAAGAGTGCTAGATGGAGGGTCTCCTGGGAGTGATGGCATCAGAGTCCTGTGAAACACAGATGGGGGTCTGCACCCAGCACCCCTGGCCCCCATGTCCAGTGACCTTGGCTGCTGCCTCCAGGGCCATCTCCCTGCCCTTGGACCCCTGTGGAGGTCACCCCTCACTGTAACCACACCCAAACCAACCTGGAGAATGGAGAGCATAGAACAGTAGGGGAAATCTTGGGGACCAGGAGAGGAGCAAACAGCCTAGGTATAGTGTTAAGGTGAGACATACATTTTCTCCTCAGTATTTTTTAAACACCAAGGCTTAAACCTGATTTTCATCCTGATGACTTCACATGACAGGTACTGGCAATCTCTAGCTTTCCACACCTCAGGCCTCCTGGGGCTCTTCTGCTTTGCCTTCAGAGACTGTAAAGTTTGGGTTGTACATTTCTGAGCTGTTCTGCACAGTTTTAAGATCTCCTATTTTATGGATGTTTAATTAAAGCTGTAATTCTCAAACAATGACCCAATTTCAGGATTCTGACAGACTGCATACAATGGGTGATGCACAAGAACATTTTGGATTTTTTTTTTTTTCCTTTCACAAATAATTTGTTATTCTCATTCTGTGAGATGCTGTCACAGGAACCTTGGCACAAGGGACTTGCTCAAGTAGTTATAGACATTTTGGAGATGTATCTGATCCTGAAACAATCAGATCTGTGTTCTGGGGCTGGAGTCTGCCCAAGCCATATTGGCATTTTGGAAAGAGCTGGGCAGGGACTGAGGCACATTCACGTGTGTCACAGGGTACATACTGTCCCAGTGCTACATAGGAAAGTCTCCCTCTCCCACAATTACACACATTTATCTGCTCTTGGACTCAGAAACACATTCCATCTCTCACTCCAGGTAAAAAAATGGCCTCAATTAAAATACGAGTTTTGCATTTGGGCAGCATCCCAAGCAAATCCTCCTTTTGCTTCCAGCAAATGGCTTGATTTTCCTGCAGGTGGAAAGTTGCCAGGATGAAGCAAACATCATGGAGGGAAGAACATTTGGCAGGAATGCTTAAGTGACTGCCAAGTGCTGAGTCGTCTATCACTTAGAGTCAGTTTCCAGTACTGCTAATTACAACTCCCTTTGCTCCCCTCAGAAACAGAGAGAAGGAAAACCTCTGGCAAAATAGCCCCACTTTTGTCTATCCAAAGTTCAAACATCATAAAGGAAAAAAAAACAAACTCAACCCAACAAAAAAAACCCACACCCAGAAGTCTAGAAGAGATTTATCAAAATAGAATTCATTCCACTTTGTCTTTGTTGTCACCGAAAGGCAAAATACCCATCCCAGTTCAATAAGAGTGCCTGTCCATAGGGAAAGAACAGGAAGACACAACCGTGCTGCAGGGTGTACAGCACGAATAAGGCTTGTGGATCTGCCTGGGAGATAAAGCCAGCTGATATTTTGAAACACCACTCTAAAATATTTGGACAATGGTAGCAGGGGGCTACACTCACCCCCACACATTCACCCACTCAGTCACAGTAATACACACAGGTAACTGTACAGGCACAAGGCATGGGGAAAACAGTGGGTAGGATTTGCACAGGGAAAAGAAAATTCATGGAATTTGTCTAAGTCTTTTAAATATTGCCTTTGGTAAGAAGATCTGCAAGAACTTCAGATTGCTGCCTCTTTACTGTTTGCCTCAGCACTGCTTGAGAGATGTGAGTAAGAGTTCTGAGAAACATCAATGGACAATGGTTGTTTCAAGACCTCTAATCCAATTAGAAATTATAGAATCCTCTAAATTCACTTCTCTCACAGTGACTCACAAAAGGATTATTATTCATGTAGAGAGGATAATCCAGTTTGAAATTACGAACTCTTCCTTACTCACCTTCTCAGTGGAGTTAACGCCTGTAAAAGCAGTTTGGCATACTTGGAAATTTCAGAGTTTTGGGTACCTAAGGCTCAACAATTCCACATACATTCAAAAGAGAACTAAAATTTCTTAAGGTACAATGGTGCAGTGTCCAGTCTTCCTCCCAAGTAAAGAAAGATATTAGGTAGAAAGTTATATTTGAAACTCTTACATTAGGGATAAAGCTCTCAAGTTTTCTTCTGTTTCTGTGAGTATATTACACATATTTCGCTTAAAATGAAGCTGGGTTCCACATTCATCAATCTGACTGTCTTTATAAAGAGTGATATCATTAATTTGTATTTTAGGGCAAGTTTTTGGTGTTGGAAGACTTGGCAGGTGTCCAGGGAGAGAGTGAGGAGACAGGAAAGCAGACCAAGTGGCAGAGAGACCTAAAGATAGGCTTGTCAGAAACAGAAAGGAAGAAAGGAAGGTTCTGCTTTTTATTGAAAAGTTCATCTGTGAAGCCTGAGTTGCCATGCTCATAACCTACTACATGTGTTCAAGACCTTAGGGAAGCAACAATGAAGTCAAGTTGTTCTCTCAGCAAGGCACTAAATGATTTCCACTCTCCCACTTACAGTCAAATTTTGCCACTCTTGCTCCTCTTGAGCAAAACCATTTTAGGAGAGTAGCTTCACACACAGGAATGAGATACTCTTCAAAGCAAGGTGAGGTGAAAATTACAGCTTTGCAAAAGAAATGGGGTCACAGGTACGTAACTCTGAAACAAGGAAGGTGCTGCATCTGCCGACAGAGTTACTTTACAGTCAAATGAGCGGAGCGAGTTCATAATTTACCAACAAGCATTTCTTACCCAATTTCACAAGTTGGGGCACGGAAGTGTTGCTGCCTCTTTCAGTACAAGCAGTCACTGAGAGGTTGTAAATGTCCCCCGGAGGCAAGCTCAGCACTGCAGTCATCACATTGCGTGTAACCTGAACAACCGAGAGACACCAGCTTAAATACGACTCAAACCACGCAACTGCCCCGTAAAATTAACCTGGGCACTCAAAATACTGCAAAAGAAAGTCCTGTGCATCACAGCAGATGTCTTCTGCATGCTCCAGACTTGTTACACCAACCAGTTCCCACTGACACCAACCACGAAAACAGAAGAGCACAATGCAAAAAGAAGAAAATTTTAGGCTGCGCTTTCTATGTGACCAGTGAAAATTTAAGGAAAAAAGAAAATCTCCCTCACACCACCGAGAGCATCTAGATTTTTCAAGTTGTGTAAAATGCTAAGCAAGCCCTGGACTTGAGTCCATTTCAGTTTTGGAGGAATTTAAATCAGGTCAGACACCTCAAAAAGAGCACACAGGCCATGTGTAGGCAAGGCTTTATATATCCTACAAACCCGAAAATTAAATCCATTTGGGCAAGTCTAACACCTCTTGGAGACCTGTTGACTTGACAGTAGATCTCAGGGTCCGACTTCAATCACCTGCAAGTTTGAAATCAGGTCCAAAACTGAGCTGAGTCACAAAAGACTGAGAATAACTTCTTCCTTTTATTTTAGGGTAATCTTCCCATTTCTCCAGAGTCACAGAGAAGGATGCAGAACTCAGAACACACTGCTTTCAGAGCACTTGGAGACTATCTATAAAGGGCACATCCAGGAATCTCATGCTGGTTTTCACAGTCACTTAATTCTCAGGCTGAAGCTTTCAGATGCAAGAGAAACTGACAGTTCTGAATAAAGACTAATAGAGCTTTGCACGTAATTTTCATCACTTCTCTGAAAACTGACCAACTTCTGTGGAGTCTTGAGAAATACACAAGGAGCAGGAAGAAAAAGTCAACATTGTCTGACAGTGGTACCTATTTATTTCAATAATGCCAAAAGAAAAACACCCATAATAACAATCATAATGAACCATATTATGAGGTTACAATATAGTATGACTTTAAAGGGAAACAGTTTCTGAAAGTGACTAACAGAGCTTAGGAGTACAGGTATGCCCTGATGCCTGCAAGTGTGTACCATATTCATCCATATGAACAGAACTATAAAAGTTAGCTATAAATAGGTTTTTGCAGGATTTTCCTAAAGAATACCCTCTAGGTTCCCTTGTCTTACAAGGATTATAAGGACAAACATCTGTAAAGACATCCCTAAAGCCTTTAAGTTTTATTTGTAGATACACTACATTGTAGATACGCTCTACTTTTAATCTTCTGTTTAATCTAAAATTACATATTCAATTTTGCATTTAATTTATTTTTTTTAATTAAATGTTTATTTTATATTCATTTAATCTACAATTTTCATAGTCAGTGAAGCGAGATGGTAGAGAAATCAGATTTTTACTGAAAGAATAATAATCTTACAGAAAACATGAAGAGAAGAGAGGGATATCATTGTGAAATTTTTTTGGAATTCAATTGATAGAATATTTTATTTGTAGGACAAAAATTAAAATCTAGTTTTCTTCCTTGTTTGAAATAAGGATCCAAATGCTGAAGGTTCCTGCTGCTCAGAAAGGTCATCAGTTCTCCTAATCATGTAATTAGATTCATGCTGCAACAAGCTCCAGATGGGTGCACTCTTGCAGCCACAAGGAATCTAATGAAAGCTAGGATGTTCCACATAAATCCAAATGAAAATTGCTGATGAATCTGCACTTCTGCTGAAAATACACTTCCAATTCAGCTTCTGCTAAGCCTTAAGTGGAAGGGAAAGACCAGACACTTTTTCCCCTGTCAATGACTGGAAGGTAACAGTGGTGTAAAGTCAGTCTCAGGCCACGGGCTGCATGAAGCTCCACTGCTGCCCTACACCATCCTGCCCTGCAGTGCTCCTCCCCTACTCCCAACACTTCTCACTCTGTGTCCAGGGGCTGACTTTAATGATTTTAATCCATGACTGCAGCCCCCAGATTTCTTTTTCTAACCGATTTTTCAAAATGTTCAAGAGGATGTACCAAGAGCACACCTTAGCCTCTAGCAAGTTTTCTAAGTGCACACATTCTGGGTGAAATCCTCATCCCACCAATTAGTGGAACTTGTATTCAAACATAAAATGAAGAACATAGAATTTATGAGGATAAAGTCAGAAAATGGGAAGCGACAGTACTTGAAGAATCTAAAAAAAAAACCTCAGCCAGTAGTTTACTTTGTTTATTAATAAATAAAAATGGAAAATACCATATCTGTATTTAAGAATACCCTTCATGTTTTACTGTCTGAAGCTGAGAAATTTTTAAGCTCTTTTTAAATTATCTAAATTACCAACACTTGCACTGGATCACTACAGAAACAATTTGTCCACTGGCTCAAAGTTTTGAGAGCTCAAGTCTTTGGAAGTATGTGCAGTGAAGTAACTTTTAACTAATCTGGCTTCTACCAAACTTGCTGAAACTTTGTAATACAAAGTTATCAACTCAGAAAAACAAACCAACCAACCAAAAACCCACCAAAAAAAAAAAAACAAAAACCACCAAACAAACCAGCCCAGAAAAATAAATATCACCTTCCTCATTGACACTTACGCTCTTCTTGATTTTTTTCTTTCCTTCTGCAATGACCATCCAGTGCAGCATCCTGGAATGAGAAAGGTCAGGACCATCTCCTCCATAGGTCCAGGTGATGTACAAAAGGTGGTTGTAATACTCTACGGAGGTAATTTTGGGGGCCACCGGTGCTGAAGGAAGAAGGCAAGTGTGTTACAGACAGGGTCTAACACAGCTGATTAGCAAATCCAGTGATAAACTTCTGCCAGAGGATACTGTCATGAAGAGAATATCACAAAGCTAGCAGTAAAGTATCAGTAAAAGCTACTGCATTTGAGCACTAGCTGAAAGATATGGAAACCATCATTTAACCTGGGAGATAATCAGAACAAAAATACACTTCTGTTTTCAATCTTTCAGTTTAAAAAAAATCACAGCAGATACAAATAACTTTTTGAGTCATATTTGTAAGTGGAATTCAAATTCAAGTAAAAAGCCTCAGATGTTGCTTCACTGTGTTACTGAACTGAAAAGAAGTAATAAATTGTTACATTGAGTAATTTTGATAAGTTTTCCATACGGAAAAAAACATCTTTTCACTGAGCTTGCATCTTTCTAGGAGGAAAAGTCCAAAACCTGCAGTTTTCCAAAGAACAACTTCTGCGTGAGAAGTTATGATCACCTTTGTTCTCAGGGTGGAAGGGAAGAAGAAAGGGCCCCATCACAACCCCTTCAGCCTGTTGGAAGGGTTTTTTTTGTCCTGGAGCTGCCAGTAAGCCCCTGGCCCTCTCTGCAGCCCAAGCAACACAGAGTCACCCATGTTGGAAAAGACCTTTAAGACTGAGACCAATCATGAACCCAGCACTGCCATGTCCACCACCAAACCATGTCCCCAAGCACCACACCCACCAATACCTCCAGAGACTGTGACTCAGCCACCTTCCCTAGTTGGGTCTCTCATCAGCTGTGACCTGCAGAAAGACAGCAACCTCCAGAATAATTCATCTCCTCCTAAATTGATATTTAGGATGAGGATTACCTCCAGGAGGGGCCTCTCCATTCACTGCAGAAGGAGCATAGCTGGCCAGCTCACCTTGATTACCTAATTCAAGGATGCAGGACCCCAGAGAGGAGTTAAATTAATAGTGAGTGGAGACCCAAAAGTGAAAGTCAGTGATCAGTGGAGATCCCAACCCCCTTGCAAAGAGATGTGAGTGGGATAACTGGGATACAACAGGGAAAGGTATGAATCTCTGTGCTTGGCAGATTCTTGAGGAGCACAGTAGGGAGAATGGTATGAACTGGCTGGCCTTCCCCTGCACGAGCCCTGCTGTGTCCAGCGTGTTCGTGCCGAGGCAGGTCAGATGAGCTGCCCGCCGAGGGGCCCCTCCCCAGGAGCAGAGCCCTGGGTGCCAGCACAGCTGCGGGTGACAGGGAATGCAGGATGGCCTCGGAGCTCGGGTCTCTTCGAAGGGGCCACAAGATGTCACTGCTGCTTTCACGAAGGCTCCTTCGACTCTGGCATCGCGACGTTTGTTAGAGAACAGATTTACTGAAGTGATCACCGAGGAAGGCAGCAAATGCCATGCACAGACTATTTAGAGCCATTTAGAAACGTTAAGTAACACTATTCTCTCAAATTAATCTTGAAAATTTCCTTTTTATGCTGTTGAGGGGAAGCAACCTGCTTTAGTATAAAATCTTCAAAGCAGTGTTTCTTTTAATTTTTATAGCTCCCAGTCCATCCCTGTGCATGGATTGTGTATTCCTTGCAATTTAAGGCCATGTCTGACCTGAATCTCATGCACGAATACTGATTTCCCCCTGTACCTTGTTATTGATGGTATGCTTTCCTGACAGTGAATGTCCAGGATATGTCAAATGAGACCAAGGGCCAGAGCTTGTGTGACCCACTCCCCTAGCACAAGGTTCTAGGGAGCTGAGTGGCACAGAGGGGCTGTGGGAAGTCACACCCTGCTGCTGACCTGGTCCAAAGCGACAGCTGGAAGCACCCACGGGACCAACAGGCAGCACATGTGGGGGTAGTCATCAACCCAAGAGTCTGTCTTTCTCACCCCTCTTGCTTCTCCAAAGATGAAAGCATCCTCACTGTAAAAAGCAAATGCTGGTGGTCTAAAGAGCCTTTGCTTATGATTGTTTTAAATCCAGCTGTTTACAGCAGGTGGCATTAAAAACTCATTAGTCACCACAGCAACACTGGCAGCGCCACGATCTCTCCCTGACTAAAACAACAGCATGCAACTGCTGCTGCAGGAGCTGAGAGAACAAATGCTGCTTCTCCTAAGTCTCTTGGATCCCCCAAATCTCTCCCCGTGCTCCCCAGTTGCTGTGGGAGAGAGCTACATCTCGTCATTCTAAGTCCTGCAGTTCAGTCAAGCCCCAGCCTGGCTACAGACTCCAGAGGAGCAGTGGGATCCTGTATTGGGGAAAGGGTTTGTCTGCTCTGAGCTTCCTGCGAGCTGCGTTCTCAATCTCCCAGATGATCCTTCTACTCTGCTTTTAAAACTCAAGCTGATGCTCCAGGTGTAGAGGTTGGCTCTCCAGTTACACACAGAAGAACTGACAGATGGTGTACTGTCAAGGCTACAAAACCTCCGCTCCAGTATTTTTAAAATTTAGGCCTTCTTGGTGGGGTTTTTCTGTTTGTTTTAATTCCTGGCAACCTGTGCAGGGGAGGTGGCATTGTTCAAAATGATGCAGAAAGGGATCAAGTGCTCCATAAAACCATCTGCTCCCTCTAAGGGAGGAAATAGGCTGAGGGTGAGAAAGAATTCTCAGTTTTGGTAACTTAAAGCCGTGAAAAGGCAGCACCTACTGGAGATGAACATTTCAAACCTGCAGACATGACAAATTGGCAAGCCACTGCCTCACAAGCTAGCCTGACTGCAGTTCCCGGGCAAAGCTGAAGAGATTGCAAGTAATAAGGCAATCAGAGGACAGGAGTGCATGTAATGCTCACACTCAGTGGTGACCATCTACTGGTAAGTGCTTGCAATTTGACCAAATCAGCTTTCTTTGTTAGGACTCTCCCCTTAAAATCACAGTGTGATTTTAACAGCTCATTGCTATTCAACGTTTTCATCAATACTCTGAGAGTAAAAGCAGCGTCGATGAACCATGCAAGCAACGTGGCAACCGGCAGAGGAGTGCAGGATTTTGGACAGGGCTGAGCTTTGAAATATTGCCCCCGAGGCTGGGCCCGCCCAAACAAAGTGCATTTCAAAGTGCCAAAGTTGGGTCTGCTGGAAAATGGCATGTAGACAACACTTCCCAAAAGATAAATTCTGCCAGGAGCCATAAAACAGAAGTAAATCAACACAGACCTCCAGTGTGATGATGCAGGAAATGCAATCATCTAGATGCACACACAGGAGAGCTCTGAATAGGGAGTTGATTGTGCCTCTATAGGAGTATTCAGCAGGCTGGTATTACACTTTCAGTTTTCATGTACTTTAGTAAAGACAGTAAAAATTAGAGAGGCAGAATGGGGGAAAAAAACTAACATGAGAGAACACCAAAAGTGAGAGCTCAACAGAAGAATTCAATGGAAGCAATTTATTAACAGAAAAAACAAACTAAATTCTGTACAGAGAGGGGAAAAAAAAAAAAAGCTTTGTGTCTCTTCAATCAGCAAGATAAAAGTGCAACAAGAATTTTGGACTGCATATTAAAACCAGAAAAATTCAGATCAGAAACACAGGGTGTGTAAACCTTTGATAATAAGAGAAATTAACCATTGATGCAACATTCCAGTGGGATATTTTCACTAAAGACCAGATGACCTTCTCCAAGAGAGGTTTTGCCGATCACAAATGGGTGACATTTAGAGATTCATCTATTTCTGATTTGTCTGCATCTGCTAGTTGAGAAGTTGATCCATTTATCATTTAAGAGCAGTAGCAGTCTTTCCTGTCATCACACAGAGACCCAGATTGGTGCTGATGACAGATTTTTAGAAGACCCTTAATCTCCCTCATTTCTGCTGCAGGTTTCTGGAGCTACAATACTGAAGTGAGTACCCCACCGGAACATTTCCACTCTAAAATGCTGAACCTGGTACCCAAATCAGTTGGAAAAGACATTTCTTCCCTCATACAGCAAGCAACCAGCTGGAAAATTGCTTCCTTACAGTGCTACAGAAAAGCTGATTGATGCCAAAGGACAACGAATATCCCTGGAGACCCTTCACGAAGCTATGGTGGGTGTTAGGAGTTTCTGATATGCTGGAAAAGTGCCAGAATTTGTCAGCAGTGCAGCCTGGGATCAGGTATCTCAAGCATGGGAGGGTTTCTGTTGACTTCAGTGGAGCTAGAATTTAACCTGCTGACGACTCTTCTGTCGTGGCTCTCTCAGGCACAGGCACTGTATAAATCATCACTGGGAATGGGTCTTATTCAGCAGCTTTTTCAGGTACATTCTCAGACTCTCACCAAACAAAATCTGGGACTAGGCTAGCGTCTGCTTTGGAGTGAGTGGCTGGGACATTATAGCCTGATTTTCCTTGTAATTTGATTCCTACAGATGGAAAAGAAGAGCAAGGCATACCTCATTGCCTCTCACAGTAAAACTCAATTATTTACTGCTTTCAAGCACCTAAACTTCAGCAAGGTGAATTACACAGTGACACTTAAAAGCAAAATGATTCAATGGAGAACTTTGACTTTGGCCTAACCAGCCTGGATGCTGGGGACACACGGCAAGGTGCTAGCAGGGCCTCTCCCATGCTGGTCCCTTTATGGCTGATCTGTTGGACATGTTGAAGATTCAAATCCAATGAATCTGCCAAGAGATACCGGAGTGTGTTAAACCCCTGGCTGGTCCCAAGTGGAAGAGGGAAATCCATGTGGTTGTATCAGCTCACCTGTCTCGGTGCTGCACAAGTCATGCTCTGACCTGTGGATTACTGGGAGGGGGATAAAGGAGGAAAAACATTTGGAAATGCTGCAGCTAAATGAAAAAGCATTTCATGATATTAAGAAATGTAAGAATTCAGGTTTGCTTATTTACCTATTAACTTCTCCACATGTCAAACATAAGGTGTGTAAAAGTTGAGCAGGATCACTGGCCCTCACTGGAGCCATGCATTCCGCTGATGGAGGACTGGAACAGAGCAACCAAACACTGTGCTTGGCACAGGAAAATTTTATATATATGTTCATTTAAAGCAGTCCTCAGAGACTTAAAAATAAAATAATAAAAAACCAAACACCAAAACCAAACAAAAAAAAACCCACTTAGCTGATAAATATCCTAACTTGCAACTATCTGTAGGAAAAGCACAACACCCAGGTGTGACTTTCTCAGTCCTTCTATCCCCAGGAGCACTCCCACAGCGTTTTCAGCTGGCTGGTTACCTGTTATGAAGCTGATGGTGGAGCTGTCACAGCAGCTCAGCTCTGGGTCCCCCCAGGTCACCATCGTGACCCGGAAATTGTAATACCAAGCAGGCAGCAGGTTGGCTATTCTCTGTAAAGGGACAAAAACACAAAGAGCAGCTCAGCAGAGAACTCACCAGCATGAGGCAGGACTTCTGAAATACAGCAGTATTTATCAACCTAGTGCCCACGCTCATTTTTCTGAGCTCCCATTCCTTACTTCAGTGGAAATCTCTGAAATTCGGCCTTTCAGTTTACCAAAAAATCTGTGCAGGGGGAGCAAACACAGTTGGGATGGCTCTGCTGCTCATCCACATTCACCTGGTCGCAGGTTCTCCCCGCCACGGGAATCTCTCACGGATTTCCAGGTGGCAGGAACCATTCACACAGAGCAATCTTCCATCACAATTCCAGTGTGATGAAGGCAAAATATGTAACTAGAAAATGTAGGTGTTTCTAGTTTGATTAAATGGGGTTTGAGGATAAATCAGGAGCAATGTTTTTGTCTCAGATATTGTCACTTTAAAAGATGCATTTTTTTTCCCGATTTTCAAAGTGTATTCCATTTTCTATTATCATTTATTATAAATGGAATATGAATGAAACATAAATGACTTATGAGATATAAATTATATATGTAAATATAAATGAGATATAAATGAAGTATAAAAAGCCGTATGTTTTATATTATATTACGAGTAATATTTAAGTTAAAATTCAAATTCTTCCACTGACAGCACAGAACATTTAAGATATTTATGTTTAAATGAAAAGCTTCATGATATTTTTAAAATTCAAAATAAAAGCAAATTTAAAATAATGAACAATGTAGAAATTGCTACTTTTACAGATCTCTGTTGTTTGCAGTGGCCTTTTTTCTCCAGATACTACAAGGCAATGCAAATATAGGGGGTGTGATCTGCTCTGTTCATGATTTTTGGAAGAAGTTGTATCCACATAGACACCAAAACCTTGAAGATGCCTGGACTTCTTCTGACATGCCCCTGGTGTAAAACTGAAAACACCAACATCACTTTGACAATTTTCACATAAGTTGCAGAGCATAAAATGAATGAAGCAACTAAACTGAGTGAAAAGACAAATTCAGTTCCAAAGGTTCTTGCCAAATGTTAACCCTCCAGCAAATAAGACTTGATTATTTCATGCTGTTGGATACCTTGATTTTTGATTCCCCTGCCTTCTCACTGTTGCTTCAGAATACACCACTCAGAGATGTCAGAAGACCATAGGGATCACAGTGGGATTCTGGAGCACCACTTGAGAACTCAACCAAAAGTTCACCAGTACCTACCTGTACATTAAATGCCACAACCAAAGAACAGGGAACCATCCTTTCCCTAATTCAGGCTTACTCTTTAAAACTGTCCTTGAGGAAATGCTCACTTTAGCTGCGATACAGCACTGCTGCATTACAAACCGAAATCCAGACAAAGGAATTCCAACTTGGCTTCCCTGAACAGGATTTGCAACAGTAAGGGACAACACCATCTCCTTTTCTAATGAACCACATTAACTCTGGATGACAGCTTTATTTCTTGGATGACTTAGATCACTCAGCTATTAATCTATTTGTGCTGAGTCATAATTACAAGGTATTAATTACTAGTTCGGTAAGTTATTTTTGTTTTTAATTTCCCTGGAGATTTATGTGCTAAATTTATAGTCACATACCCAATTACAGTTAGGCCACTATAGCCAAAATGACTCCACAAATGGTATTATGCAAATCAATTACAGTAAATCACTGTGGCTCTCACCAGCAGCAGAAGTTATTGCCATCTTTTTTGCATACTCATAACTTTCTGAACAACTAATTTCAGCTGGAATTGCTTTCTGTCTTGCACTACAGCGAAGTCTGAATAAAATCTGTTCACCTTCTCCAGGAAATAATGGGAAAGAGGAGGAAAATTTCACTTATATCTGCAAAGATGCCTGTGAGTGTATGTGTGAGTGTGTTCTTATAGAGACTAGTGTTCACCTAGTTAAAACCTGGCCTTAGATTTTGCAGCTTCAGAAACATGAAGGCTGTTTTCACAAAAACCCCTCCACAGCTAAGCCTTCCAGATGGCACACTGCGAGACCAGCCTGCAAGCCCCAAATCCATACTATCAATATTAATTATGCAGATAAGGCTTTGGACTGCACCCCCTGAGGAGATGATGGAACTTTTAAAGCCTTGACTGACAAACTGACCCACAAACTGAAGCTGCCTCTGGACTTGCTGAACAACAGAAAAAAAAGAGGCTCATCTCTTGTCTCACTGCTCTGCTTAAAATTTAGCACGGTTCAGCTGGCATTGCCTTACTTTAGAACAGAAAATGCCTCTAGCACCCTGGCCATTTCCTCTGCTTTGCTGGGGTAAAAAGTGCCAGGCTTCAAGGCACATATACATATTCAGGAGGAAAAGGCTGGGAAAAGAAGTGTCACAGGGCCACACAGGCACGGGAAAGCAAGCCAGTAATGGTCACTTTACCACAGAGGCAGTCAAGGAGACGGTTGCTGCTATTTCATAGTAGGTTGTCCACTCCGATGTCATCGTTGATGGGTTGAAGTAAAACATTTCTACAACATATTTCCTGAACACCCCAAGGAAAGGTCTGTTCCAGCTCAGAACCACAGCAGTAGGTCCCAAAGGGTAAAGCGTCAGATCCTTTATTCCAGTGGGCACTATAAACCAGAAATTACGGTTAGTAATGTGCATGTGTCGTCAGCTGCACTTTATTTTAAAATGCTATCTTTCCTTAATCAAGTTCTACCTATTCCTGCTTTTTTCACAACTTTAATTGCCAAGAACTTCTTGGTCACAAGCAGTTGAATACCATTTTTTAAGCATTTGTTCTCCAGTTTAAAACTACTCTTTCAGAAGTGGCTACAGACCACTTGGTGTTGGCTGCTTAGCTTGAGATAAAGTACAGGGCTTGCTTTTTCATAAATGGATGGTTCCATTCTACTTTGAAAATCAGGATGCTTAGGAGCTATTTCAAGATGCTCAAAAACAAAAGCATCAAAAGCCAGAGCCCTGTAAGAAAGGAAAGTTTTCATCTCTAGCCCTCCTTCCCCGGGGAACCTAAAGGCTCTGTCATGTATTCCCATTCTTGCCTCACAGACGGTGACACGGAGAAAGAGGAGTCAAGTGATTTGAAGAATGTCACGTAAGGGTCAACTTCTGCAACCTGTATGGTCTGGAAAGCAATTATTCTTCATGACTTCACTGAGGCCACTTAAATAAGGACGTAGTGCTAACATCTGCCAGGGTTGCAGAGCCCCAGCTATTGCACACTGGGTCAGAACCTACACCAGCACCCAGATTACTTCAGCCCATGTCAGCACATGATTGCCTTTACCTTTATAAATCATTTACCATGTCTTTGCTTTGCTTTCTCTACACTGCTAACACTCACCCTGTGAAAATGAGCCTTAGGATAAACATGGGGAGAATTGAATACTTTTAAAAGTGCGTTTTATTTTATTTGAGTTTCCTTCATCGTTAGCCACTGCTGGTAAATTCCCAGAACAACTTGTTTTTCAGTTCTATTATTTTAGTATCATATTCATAACCTGTTTTGAAATGAAAACTCATACAACTGTTGCTTTACTGCATAAAAACAGTCCCTTTATCGTAAGAAAGCTATAAGATGTTCTGTTTAGAAACTGACTCCCATTTTGAGTTTTGTAAGAAATTTTCATGGTTGTAAGGCCATACAAAAGTGGAGAAAACGAAGCAACTTACTTACTTTGGGTATACATGATTTTACTTTTGCAAATAGAAGTAGAATTTTTCAGATTTTTGAATCAGTGAGTTTTTTTCTCAGTGAGAAAGAAAATCAAAAGTGTTTGTAAAAACTGCCCTATGATAGAAAATTTAACATTAAAGTATATATAAATATTTACTTACTAATTTTTCCTTTACTGAAATATAGCATACTTTGCAAATTTTTATTCAGAGCAAATTTAGGAAAATACATAAGAAGATTGCCTAGAAAGAAAAGGCTCTCACCATATTCACTAGGCCACATATTGGCTTTTATTTAAGGAATGAATTCTTACCAGGTTAACATTTTTTTTCTGTTTCACTTTCTTCCCTAAATCACAGAGAGGAATCAGCATTAAAAATACCAAAGATCTGTAACTTTCAGCCACCTGCTCTCCCACTGAGCAGACCTTTTGTCAAAAGGAGAAGCTGGGTGACACAGGTTGAATATTTCTCTGTAAATGTAACTCTGTACACTGAATCTCTTTCTCTTTGCCCTCTCTCTTCTTAATACATTTTGTTTAAGTGGTAATCTTAACAAAAGAAATTACACTGAAACTAAAAGATACTGAACTCTGTCCTAAATGACCCTTGATAGGAGCCTGGTGGACTCCTAAATTAGAGGCATGGGGGGCAGCAGCTCTGCCTGTTGGACATAAAACCACATTCTTGAAAATGTTACTGTCAGTCTCAAAGGGCTCTTCTCATTTTCAAATCCCAAAGCAGAGAACACCAAGATCCACTCTTAAACTCAAGAAAATCAAGGCATGGTCTACAGGACTTAATGAACATACTACATATTAAAAAAAAAACCCTAAAAGCAAATAAATGCATTTCAATCAGTAGGTTCAGGGGTTACCAATGGAAAACGTGACAGGATCAGAAGGAGGTCCAACCAATGGTCCTTTCCGTAAGTAAACCACAACTTGGTACTGGGCACCAGGAACGAGATTTTCAATGAGGCTGCTGCTTGAATTCACCTAGGAGGAGAGGAACTCATCAGACATGAAGCATTCACTTGGTTGATAAAAGAATATTAAGACTGCACTTGAATGACTGCAGTTACAAAAGGCACGAATCCAAACACATCGGCAGCAGGAACTCCATTCATTAAGCCCCACATGGCACCACTGTGGAAATGGTCAGGACTGACCTCACAAATGATCTGACTCAGAGAATTGCACTTGCCCAGCTGCATAAGGTCAGCTACCTCACTGCAGACCCACTCTCTCCTACTGTCAAAGTTTATTAAAATATTCAGGCTACATTATTCCTTTTCAGGTGGTATTGTTCAGGCTGGAGAATTCAGACCATGTGTTTTCAATCAGAGCCTGAGGCTTTCCACCCATCATCTGATGCAGCTGTGTGAGCTGAAGGCACCGTTTTGGGGAAGCTGTCTTCTGAGTGCCTGTACTGAGTGACTCCACAGCGAAACCAGAGAGGAAATATTCTCTGTCACCTCCCCTGCACAGCACTACAAACTGTGACTAAGGGGCACTGGGATTTTTCTTTTCCGTTTGAAAACATCACCATTAACATTTCTGCTGCGCCACATCAGGTTTCAGTCAGAGCTGGAGGCAGAATTCCTGACCAAGTGATTCCTGGTCTGATACAATATGGAGAAGCTCATCGCCTGAAGACTCCACCAACTGCAAATGCACAGAGCAGCTTTGAGGAAAAGCCTTCACACATCCTTTCTAGAGCTGCAGGCTGGTATTTCCCACTAATATTTTCTTCACAACCTTTCCAAAGTCTGTATCACAGCCACCTCTGCACTGGTGGTTTACTGCAATGCACATGAATGTATAAGTGCCAGCACAGATTTAGTGAGGAACAGAATTTGTCTCTACCAGCTGCTCTGGAAAGCTAAATCACTTTTAAATCATGCTCCATGTTAGAAATTTATAGAACTCTGCACTGAATGTTGCTCTTTTCAGCTCATCGAGGAGAAGTCAAACCAACAGCTATTAACAATTCCAGGTACAGTAAGCTGATAAAATTTGATACAAATATATATAATGACAGAAAGAAACAAATAACTGTAGTTAGACCTTTCTACCTACTTGCAGTAAATACACATTTACTTTTACAGATATCTTGTCTATTCACAGATTAGGTACTTGTTTTTGAATTTGTAGATGAATCCTGTAGTATTTACTAAATCATAAATGCATATATTTGTGATCTGTGTTTATAATCACCTACTGTACCTTCCTTCCTATTTAAATGACGGCACTTTTAAGAAATATAAATAACAATAAGAAAACAAGCTGTTTCTGAAAAACAATTCTCAAATAGTCATGAGAAGATGCTTCCAAACATTTAAGTTCACAGCCATTCTGGAAATAGAACTCAAAATTTCTACAGAGATTCATTTTAAAAAGCATTTTAAGGGTTGCAAGTTTTCTGTGTTAATTAACTTGCAGGGCTGATCACAAAGTTGAAGGAGAGGAAGATTTACAGGCAGTGCCAGCAGTCCCCTCCATTCCCACGGGTGGGCTGAGGGTGCAGCAGGGCAGCACTGCAGTCCTTTGCAGACTCCTCCATCACACACATTTAGGGAGCCAGACAGAAGTCATGGCCCTGCTCAGAAAAAGGCTGGATCAGCATCTTGGGGAGGTTCCCGAGATGTGGGCGAAAACATCTTTCTAATTGAAGCCACGTGCCACTGATCCATCATAGGCACAGGGTCTGATGTGGGGTTGCACTCACTAAGGGTTTCAAGTAACAGAAAACTGTCAAGTTTTGGGGTTCAGGACTCTTGATGATTATACACACATCCCACACAGCAGCCCTAAAGAACTGTTGTCCATACAAATCACAGGTGGTCTGAATTGCTATTTATTTCCCAGTGCTGACACCTTTTTCTATGGATGAAAAGAAAAGCTGACTTCTGATCATCTCAAAATTTCCAGAAAAGTTACAATCAGGTTCTGCATTCAAAAGTGGGGTAGCTAAGAAATAATTTGTGCTACTTTGACGATAATGATGCATGTGAGCGCTACAGTAATTCAAATGTATTGCAGCACATACCTGAGTGAAGGATTGGCCACAGCAAGTCCACCAGAAATCCCATTTTAACAACCCTGTGGTGTACTGCACATTTTCATTCCTGACTGCTGTGCTCTCCCCTCCACTCTGCACCAGCCTTGTCCCTCCCTTTGGACTGCAGAAGGCAGCAGCTACCACTGTCCTCTGCAGCCTGATAGAGCCCTGGAGCACAAGGATTCTAAACAGCGGGATGATTTTTCCCTGGACTAGAAAATGCTCCATCTTCTGCCCCTTACCTCAGTGCAGTAATGTTTTTCAAGCCTCTGACTTTCCTTTTGCTTCTGGCAGGTGAGGGAGAGCACAGACACGATGGTGCTGTTGCCACTGCTCTCGTGTGATGCCGTCCAGGATGTCAGGGCAGTCGTGGAGCTCAGCACCGTCACGGTCACGTGCTGGGGCTTCTCGGTGAGCTCCTCTATCCACTCACCTGTGGGGCCTGAGACATGTCCCAAAAGCACAGGTGAGCAAGCCACTCGATCCATTTGAGGCACTTATGTTAAAACACCCTTCTTTCAGGGAATTATCTATTGCTGGTGAGGGAGGCTGGACTGGCAGCTGTCCACCCCCACAGCCCTCAGGCAGCAGAGATGGCA
The DNA here is from genome assembly GCA_013397115.1 of Edolisoma coerulescens. Taxonomy (NCBI): domain Eukaryota; kingdom Metazoa; phylum Chordata; class Aves; order Passeriformes; family Campephagidae; genus Edolisoma; species Edolisoma coerulescens. The sequence goes on from VWZW01003862.1 coordinate 2,261,390, forward strand.
GCCCTGGGAAACAGCCTGAGGCCGGTGCTGCTCCACCTGCAGCAGAGCCGATGACAAGAGAAACGTGACTGTCTGAAAATTCAGATTGCAGTATTCTCTGCTGCTTACCAGAAACCACCCAGCAGTATCAGATCTGCTCCAAGGGAATGCTCAAAAGCAGTGACAGCCAATAATGTACAGATCATTGACCAATATTAAAGGACAAGCACACAGAATTTTTCTCCTCTCCACATACTAACACACCCTCCAAGCCTATCGCAGCCTTGAAGCATGAAAATCAAGTTCACAGAGGTCACCACAGTGACGAATCTCATTCTCCATCAGACTTTTTGGAGCACTCGGTAGAGAGCACAGCTTTAAATACAGATAAAAGAACAGTCTGGAAAATAACTTCAGCTAGACCTGGTCAAAATTTCATATTTCATGGAAGTAGCCTGTTTTTGTCGTCACTTTTAAGAGATACTTGTGACAGATCTCTCCTTGACATTCTTCCTCCGTGCAACTCTAATGGCAATTTACATTTATTGATAAAATAAAACAAATGCCAGAGCAAAAACGGGGTTTAAGATCAGCCTGTAAGATCTGACTGCTATCTGGATGTAACAAAAATATGTAACACAAGCCAGTAATTTGACAGGATGATTCACCAACCAAGCGCTACAAGGAAAAGATAAGACTGATGCTGTGGGCAACATTTATTCACAGCAGCAGACCCACACACCCACGCAGGTAAAAAAGAGGAATTTGATCATTAGATTATTCTCTGGAGACAGTGGATGTACATGCAGCTCTCACTACTCAGAAACTGTTCCAGCACTGGCATTAAGGGAGCAGAGATACCTCATGTCATGACCCAGAGTTGTAGTCCCCACACAAAGCCTACTTGATCAGACTCACAAAGAGGAATGGAAAAGCAATTTCAACCTAAGAGTATTTGTGCATACGTCCAATTTGGCATTCTACCAGAAACACATATAAAAAATATCTAAAATACTAAGGACCTTGTGTTTGACGGACTATATAAGACAACTGCCAAGAACCCTCCTTTTGTTCTAAAAGCCTGCAAAACTAACTGACAAAACCCAAAAAACCAAAGGCTCTTACGTGTTACATGTAAAATTAAAATATCATTACCTTCCTGTAACAGTTTAATACTTTATCCACAATGAGATTAAGGTTCATCCTTAATCTGGCCATCCATACCCCTATATTTTGGATTAACATGTCCTCATTTCTCTCAGGTCCACAGTCAGCACACTTCATGGAGGACACTGCATTAAATACTGCTTAATGAAAATATGTCACACCTTGTAAAATGGAATAACATTTGGTACTAATAGCAGTGCTACATATATCTTTATCTACTTTAATGCTTTTCATATAATGAAGCTGTCTAAGTATACCTAAAGAAAAACAGAAGACAGTGAAATTACAACAGCAGAGACCCTCTATCTCATGTGCTGTTTTCTCTGTTTTCCAATTATTGTTTCTTTCAAATATAAAGTTATTAAAAACAGGAGCAAGAGTGGAATTGTTACATGCAGTCCAGCATTATGATGAATTCAAGTCTAAATACCTAGTATTTGTAAATGTTATGAGCCACTAAAGGCACAATTTTTATTCATAATATACTGAAGTACTTGACTACGTTTCCTTTTAATACGAATTTTTCTGCCAGCTTTAGCTACTGTGTCTTGTTGCAGCATTCATGGTTTGGGAAGGCATTATCTTCCCACATGCAAAACTGTGCAGTGCTGTAAGTATTCCCCTTTCTCATTCTATGGACATTCTGTAGGGTATATCTATTTCCTTTCACAGAAAAAGGTACAAAGGTGACCACAGCCATTAGAAGGATAATGATCTCAATTCACCAACACCTCTCTCACTTGCTGATCTAATTGTCAGTCATGGTATTAGTTTGCACAGTAGTGTGTTATTACCTTGTCTCTTACTAAATCTCCAGTTAAGAAACTCTGGGATTCTACAGGGAAATAATAAATTACTTTTTCTCCTTGGAATTTAGCAGGCTGAACCACTTCATCTACTGTAATTTGCTCTGTGTTCTCTCAGAGACCGTGCAATTTCAGAGCTCAGTGTTTAATTGTGCAATTCTCAGCCTGAGCTGCCCTTCATCCCTAATCCAGTACATACTCCAGGAGTAAGGACGTTAAATATTTCCAAGACTCTCTATAACCACCAAATTAATTATTGGAATTAAATCCTCACTCTGAGAGATGCAACAGGGTGACTCGTTTCAGTGAGCCACTTCTGAACACTGGCAATGACTCCAGCACGTCACCGGCTTTCAGTTCTTAAGCCAAGATGGCACAACGAAGGCCCATCCAGGCAGGTTGCAATATACAACATATTTGCACTTTATTTCCTTCTCTGGCACAGGGAATTCCAGAAGACCAGACCCTTGTGATCCATCAGCAGAAGCCAGAGATGCCACAGTGGCCAAACTCTGTACATTACAGCTATGTTGCTCAGGGAGAAAAAGATGAGTTTGATGAGATACTTACTGATGTAAAAGCTAAGCGTTTTTGCTGATTGACTTCCCCGAACTTCACAAGAGCCAGAGGAGCTAAATGTTGTTACAGACAACTTGTATTTTCCTGGTTCTTTCAGTTCAGCAACGAATTTGTGAGTGTCCTCACTCACAGTCAAAAATTCTGTTGAGTTCTCTAAATCGGGGGGGAAAAAAGAGTGTAGATTAATTGCAATTTGAAAGGTTCTAGCCACCAAGAAAATTATTTACATCAGAAATGCTGATCTTGTTTCAGCTGTGGGATTAAAAGGTGTCCAAAAGGACTGCATTTAAACAGTGTGGCAATATGTACAACAGTATAAATCTTGTTTAACAAAACAGAACTGCAAACTCCTCCCTTACTTTTATGTTGCCCAGCCAGAGGTATGAGGCTATTCAATGCCAAAACTCTTCAAGAGATACAGAGGATCTAACAAAGCCCTCTGAAGCACTGTACTAGATAATTAGTAATTTGTAGAGGAGACAACCCACCAGTGGAATTACAGAAAAGAAGGATGAGAAGGGCACACGGCTCTGCTTTACCTTCCCTTTCAATGTTGATATGGAAACCATCAAACGCAGTGGGGGGCTTTGGGGGTAACCAGGTCAGCACCATCTGCACAGGAAGGAAGGGAGGGGGCTCTGCTGTGGGTCTGCCAGACGTGTTGGCATCACTGGCTTCATAATCACTGGAAACTGCATTGACAAACTCCTCTTCCCCCTCGGATGACTCGGCTTCGTTGGACCACCAGGATGGCTGCGAGGTGGCCTCGTACTCGGTGCCGTTGGAGTGGTCATCTAGCCAGGCTGCAGAGGTGTTTGCTGCTGGAATCTCAGGTGGGCTGACAGAAAGATGGCTCACTTTCTCTTTCCTCAGGATTTCTTGTGGTCCCATGAAGGATTCTTCCGCAAAATTCCCACTGTGCTCTTCCCAGTTGTTTCTGTTGATCGGTACAATCTGGACAGAAATGTTTCGAGGTGGGTAAGGAACTAAAAGAGAAGCAAGGGTTAGTCTTTTAATAGGTATGTTCTGTGCACCTATAAATGTATTAATTCCCCAGGCAAATAACATTCTTCTAGGGATTGTTTGAAATAGCTTGTTCTTACTAAGATTCTCCCTTCTCTTGCATATTCTTATCCATACACCAGAAGTGATTCTAGTGGGATCAAGACGAGTATAAACTTACAGAATATTCACAATTCAAGAATACCAGGAAGTAAAGTAGATGTGAAGTCACAGTAAATCAAACTTGAGTGCTATTATAACAGCAAGGCTACTCTAGTGTGAATTTTTAACAGTGAATCTACATTTATTTTATTGTGTCTTCCAGGAAGATCTTGATCATGGAAAAAACCCCACCTCTGTAGAAATGAATTGGAAAATACACGCAAAACTCACATACAGCATAGCTCATATTAAAAAAAATAACCTCCACGTTGCTGTAGGGCTTTTCATATGCTTTTAGCAGGCACCTTTTCACAAGCATTAAACATCAGTTTAAATTTTAATATTTGTGAAAGCTTGATCTTAAGATTTGAATCTCCACAAGACCAGATTCTGGCACGCAAAGAAGTTACTTCAGCTGATGCCAGGAGGTGAACACACAGCATTTTGTTGTCTCACTGTAATTGCTTGTCTGCCTCTCCTTACACACTCTAACTGTGAGTAGCCTCTGCAAATAATTTTGCCTGGCACCTTTTAAGCTGGCACTTTACAGCACACTAATTTGTTCAACTCCCATCCCAGCCACAGCCACTAATAGAAAACCTGACTCTACATCCTCATTGCAGTTCATCCCTCATTTTTCAAAATGAGGGATGGGAGGGCAGCAGGACAAAAAAAAAAAAGATCCTGTTGGTTATGGTTCAATATCTGGTTATGGTTCACTATCTCAATAACTATATTTAGGATCTTCAGGACAGAACTCAGCTGGCATCAGTTGGCTTTGTTCTGTCCAAAGCAATGGACCAACATCAGTGTATTCATCTGAAGATTTGGCCTTTTGATTTTATCACTGGTTCATTTCACTTTGGACACTGATAAATGTCTGTGGTCCAACAGATTAACAAAAAAGTTTTGGGCACCGTCCCAGGACCAAATTAAATTAGTTCTGGGCCCTGAACAAATGCAATTTTCAGCCTTTGCAACACTGCTGTCTTGGAAATTAAAAGTTCATGCTTCAGGGCACAAACTGGCCGCCGAGTCGGGCAACTATGACATTCTTCTCCGTGCTGGAAAAGTGCAGAACGAGGAAAAGCCTTCTCGAGCAGTTTAGCTATGATCCACTGCACAAGGAGACAGACCAATGGAGATAGATCAATAGTCTGCTCGGTTCAGGTATTCTTGTGGCTTAAAAATTAATTCCTAGCGCAAGGCCTAGGATGTCTCATGTGAAGCAGAAGTTACTTTCTAAGAAGCAAGCTTTATGACAGAAACACTCACACAAATTTCCCTCTGCACTGTTTGTAGGCACAAGCCTATGGAATAGCCACCATATCCTCTTCCCACGCTCCCAGGACTGCCCCCACACAGACCCTCCTCTCTGTGGGATCAGTCCCCTCCCCAGAGCAGCAAGAAAAGCAGCAACACAGACTTTGAAGAAATGGAGTGTAAGAATTTCCTTCACCTGTTCTGTGCTGTTTGGGCTCATGCTGGACCCCGCTGTATTCCACGAGCGTGCTCTTGTTGAAGGTTGCTTCTGATACCAACTGAAATGTGATGTTACTGTAGCATATGCCTGGCAGCCAGTGATTGAAAACTGTTTTACCTTTAAAGAAATCTGCAGAAGAGAAAAGAAGAAAGGAAAAAAAAAGAGGATAATGCATCAAATGTTCACTTTCTGATAGTGTGACTGCACATAGTGAATGGGCAATGTTTTAGATGTTTGAACATTTTTTCAGCCTGCTCTGAGACACGAAATTGTAATAATTCAGTTTGCCAACACTTTTCCTGGCTGTCAAAGCCACTTTGCTACCAGAAAAAAAAACAAAAAAGGCAAAAAAAAAAAAAAAAAAAAGCCCAGCACAAGAAACATGAGCTGCTTTTCACTGGCAAGGGAACTGAATCTGGCAACCTGCTCCACATGACACTGAATATCTCAAAGAGCATCTGACAGTTCCTGCAGACCTTTAACTGCTGCACGCAAAAGCCTCTTTGGTCTTTTGCTGATGGAGGCACAACGCTGAGGGGAGATGTTCAAAGGAGCATCCGCCCGCCACCGGGCACGAGCCACAGCGCTGAGGGCTCGGCTCGCGACCACCAGCACAGCACGTGTGGGCTGAGGAGAACTTGCTTAGGGCCCTCTGGCTGTGGGAAGGAGTGTGCAAGCTGATTAGTGAATCTCCTAATTTAGGCTGACTCTTTTATTTATCAGCAGCTTTAGCGTTACAGCCCCTGGAACCGTCTATTAGCTGGAGAAGACAAAAATTACTGCTAGTATCCCTTTTGTTCTCTGGAAAGAGGTCACCCAGATTTTCTGCTGGGATCCAGACTTTACCCTTCCTAACTTCTGGCACTTTACAGCATTGAAAATGTGATTTCTAGCCCCACTTTGTATTGTAGCAGAGAGACTCCCAAATTTTCTGACCTCCTTTCTGGAGGTGTGTATCTCCCTCTGCTGACTTTAAAGGGAGTCTACAGCAACCAATCTTCTATTTTGGGATCCATAATTCAGTGCCTAAAATTCACCTCAGCACCTACTGGATTGCCCAAAGGCACTGTGGAATGTTAAACCACTGGGGTTTCAGGGCCCACAGAGTATGTGGGTGCCTTCCTCACCTCTTAGGGTGCTTCCCATAGGACAGTCCCACTTATATCTCTGAGACAAGACACTGTGCTTAAGCCACACTGCAGGGCAAAAGTTGTAAACAAATATATGAAAGGGTTCAGTTGTGAACAAATAAAAAAGAAAGCAGAATTTGCTCTTGTTAGATCATTTAGATGGTTAGGTTGGTTGGTTGTTTAGGCTGACTGTCTAGACTGTTAGATTGATTGCCCTTGATTAGATTATTTTAAGAACACTGAAATTTCTATCATGCAGCAGGGTTTGTTAGCTCAGGGACAGCACTGAATGCTGCAGCAATGTGCTATACAACACAGCACTGTTAGCACTGTGCCACTGCGTGGTGATACACAACTACCAGGTTTGGTCCTGTGCCAACAATCAGGTTTATGGAATGGGTTTCCCTCCTCTGGGACATCCCAGAGCTTTCCTATCAGCTACAGACCAAAGAGAAAACCTTGGCCAGAGGGAAGAGCCTGGGAGCTTTTGTATTGCTTTGGACTGACACAGAAGCACCAGCAACTGGGGATGCCTTCCCAGGCTGATTTCAGACTGATTACAAAAATCCACACCGCCAAGTCTTCCTCTAAAATCCAAAAGAAAGGGAACATCACTAGAACTAGGATTCTAGCAATTTAAAAATCCCAAATGAACCACCAGCTCAATTCAAAAATGCATCCCTTACTCCATGATATAAAAGCTATTACATAAACACATTATCTGAAACATAAATCATTATATAAACACATTTCAAAACCCCATCTAAGACCACTGTTTAAAATGTTTCCAGCAGAGTTAGTATTAAATTTGGTGAAACAATTCCCTCCTACCTTTGTAGAGCATTGTTCTGTAGTCTTTTCCTTCCCAATAGCTTATATTTACCCTGGTAAAAACATTGTATTTCTCTGGGTACTGAATTTCAAACAACACTCCTGTTTCTGGTGATGGTTTGTAATCATAGATGGAAACATTGCTCACAGGAAGTGGTTCTAAAGGATATACAAAAAAAAGGGAAAAAAAAGAAGAAAGGGGCAGATTAATAGGCAAATGGAGTTCTTTACACATATGCAATACCAATGGAAATAAATGGCTCTGTAGGTATGGCACAGGCACTCTTAAATCTACCAGGTGATATTTGGGGCTTCACTGAGGTGTGGGGCAAAGCTACCTGGGACACTGTTAAAAGCCAGTACTTCTGCATTGCCCTCCCCCCAAAGAATGTATCTTCTTAACACTTATGCTTTAACAGAAAAATTTCCATATTTGACATTCAAAAAACGTTATTATTTAAGCACTCACAGTCATCACCTCAGAAAGATTTTCATCTTTAATACTTGTCAATCATGTAAAAGTGCCCAGACAAAAACAACACAACACTTGAAACTCCTGTGACTTCAGCATAAATGTAGAGCTTTTAAGACAAGCTGAGAAGATTATCAGTGTAATGGCCAAAGGAAGTTACATGAATGAAGATTTTCTATTTTGCTATCGATACATTTCTTTATTTCATGGGTAGTTACACAGTCCCCATTCCAACCATGTGAGAGGGCCACCATCTTTAACATCTTTATCCCCATCAAACTTCTACAAAATAAACAGTACCGTTACCATTATTTAATGGATGAAAAATCGAGGTGCAGGAGAAGTAAAGTGGTTTACTGGAGGGCACAGGGAAAGCCTGTGCACAGGAAGGAGGTAAGTCAGGAACTGCTGATCTAGCTCTCTGAACTCAGAGTCGGGCAGGTCACAGAAAGTAAGAAAAATATCCTGTGTCCTGTGATCTGAAATCCAGACCAGCGTAGCTCCATCAGCTAAGGAAAGCCACGTCAGTTCACTGCAGCTGGGAGTCTGGATTGTTGCTGACAATAAGAGAGTCACATTTTTATTCAGCCTTCTCTATTCACAAAAAACCCCAACAAAAACTAAAAGTAAAAACCACCTTTTGTTCAATGCTCTCCTCAGCAAGAAAAAATTGACAGCAGCCCAACTATCCCGTGGTTAAGAGGTCCAAGCAAGGTTATCCTGTTAGCTGAAATTTGTCATGCTAACATATTTTAATAGAGATAGTTAATGCAATTATGCCTACATCCTTATAAAGATTAGCATGTTGATTCAGTTCTTGCACACTACAGGGATCAGATTGCAAAATTCAGGCTGTTGATTAGCACCGCCTTAGAGGACCCATTTCAGTTCAAAATTGTCCTGCTGTAGGCCCTGGAGAAAAAACTAATAATCTGTTTTTCCCCAAAGAGCATACAGTCACAAGGGGCAAGAGAAAGAGCAGATGAAAGGGAAGATCAGTATCGGTATCAAAAGTGGAATTATCCTGCAGGAGGTGGGGTAGGTTAATCAAAGGTGGGAAAGCAAGACTGTAGTGAAAGAGAAAACCAAATCCCAGTGACCAGCATAGTATTTTCACTACAGGTGTAATTTTCCAGATGTGATGGGAAACAGAGAAGAAAAAGCAACTGGGAACAAAACCACAGATGAAAAGAGAATCTCTCACCAAGACCAACGTGTTGTTATTTCTAACTTTGCCAGAGCATGGAAATGCAATGGTGTGGGATTATTGAACTATTTCTTATGGCAAAGGCACCTCATTATCTTCATCAGATATATACCAGTATACCTGTACATTAACCACTTACAAACAGAAACTCCCCCTCCCACAGATACCAACAGGCACTCCAGTGATGGGGATCTGTGAAAATTCTGCTGACATTTCATGATAGCCTAGAAACAAACAGGGGTAAAGCAGACCACAGGAAACAAAGCCTACCCTCTCCTTTCTACCGACGCTCCTCCCATCACTTATTCCAAAATAAATGGTGGAGACGACTACCCACATGACCAGAGGGGTCATATCACAGCTCACACAGCACACGAGAGTAGTTTAAATGTCAATAACAATCTCTAAATAGCACAATGCTTATGTGCAGTCATCGCTCACGTTAGTGGGTGTGCCCTGGGCTTTCTCCTGCTATCTCATTCACATCTGAGGTCTCCTCATTTCTGAAAGAATTACTGAGACTCTCTTATGCCAGTGATTCAATTACCCCATTTATTCCTTCCTACAACAAATCAAATAAAGGATGGAAGTTATATTCATTTTTAATCCAAATGATTTTTCCTCCTGATGCTTTGATTTAATTAACCAACAATTGAATTAAGCGGTAATCACCACAGACTCTCTTTCGTGTCGCTATCTTCCGCTCACTATCCTCTCCATGCTCGTGGCTGATGTTAGCAGAGCTGCATGAGTGATATAATGCAATTTAAAGATTCTTCCATTATCTTACTTCCTTCGGCACCAAATCTTCACATCAAAAGCTATTTGCACACTGTGAAATTAAAAGAACACTCAGCAGATAACCATCATGTTCTGTCTTTCACTTGCTAACTGCTCCTAGGGTTATTAAAATTAAAGAATATGTAAAATGCCACTCTTTACTATCTATATTTATAATTCAGAGCATAAACAGTCTGGTCTTTTTAATTTTACTATTTTCAGTGTTTAGGATCCAGCTTGTCACAGATTTCAGTGGCTGTCAAGAAATAGCCTAAATAAAGTGGATCACAGAAATATAATACTTAGAGCTTTGTAAAAGCTCCGTACTACACTAAAGTCCTATGACAGAAGTGACTTAGAGCATTTCAATGTCCCTCTAATAGTTTAAGGCACCTCTTCACTTACAATCTCTTTATTTTTAGACTTGCAGATTACTATACACACATAGACAAGATTGAGGGATCAACTCCTAAATTTGCCATTTTTCTCAGTGTCTCAGAATCTACTGCCTCTGTAGCAACTGTCTTCCCATTTTATCTGTTTACAGGAAGCTTAACTTCTCTGTTTATCCTGGACTTCACAGCATTTTGCATTTAACATATAACTTGCATTACACAAGCACCAAGATAGCATAATAAATGTGCCTAACATCTTCCTCAAATGCCCTGGAAAATTCTGAATGCTAAATCCTCCATTAATGCATTCAATTTGTGTCAGATGCATTAAGATTTGCAATCCAGGGGGGGAAAAAAAGTGCTGTGAAAATAAGTACCATATTTCAGTCCAAATCAATTTGTTTGTAATATTTGTAGACTGGGTCACTCTACAAATTGAATTAATGATTGATTATTGTGGTAGCTTGGACGTAGCATTACATGTGGGACTGAGCTCAACTCCCCTGCTTCTCACACTGGAACCCAGATTAATCATAATTTACCTCCACATTGGGACTTTTATAAAAAAGATGCCCCATTAATGGAGTGACCCAACCCCCGTGGGTAATTCCCTTTATTCACAGGAAGAAGTTGTCAATTATGTAATTTTCTCCTCAGGATGACACTGTTTATGTATCTGTATGATTACTGGGAGTAAGGCACAGCCAGGGTAAAGCTTCCATTACGCTGTAAACTTTAGGATGTTTTATCTCTTGTTAAAAAGAAACCATCTTTGAGATTAAAGAAGCTGTTGTTTAATACTTTGGGAACATAATGTTCAAGTTTATGATAGGTAATAGAGATACCGTGCCATTGCTTATGAAGGGGGAATATAAGTGAAAATAGCTCCTGAGAAATGATGATACATAGTGCAGTTTCTACATGGCCACATAGGATGATGAAAAAAAAGATGACACAACCTAAAAAATAATGTTGTCACAAGAACAAAGGCATAGCTATTGTTCTTGAACAGATTTAGGCCAATTGTTTAGATCCTCCTTACAATGGAAATTACAGCAGGAAATCATATGGTTGCAGTTCTTTCTGTTTCTTTGATTCCGATGGAGAGGTTTTTTCACCCTGACAAGAGGATAACGTGGTTTATTTGCTGGGAAAAGCTGAGCACTAATGGACCCAGATGCTATTCTGAGCTACATTTCAAAGTTAGGGCTGCCACAGATAACCAGCCTTTTTAAAGGTGTTTCACATCATCCTTTAAGAAAGAAAAGCATGAAGGGCTAAAGTCTCACATTTCATTAGGGAAAAAAACCCCTCTGAAGCTCTGAGTTAAAGAACTCTGATCCATTAACAAGCCAGAGGAAAGGACTGGACCTGCTGAATCACTTCCTGCAGCATCTGGCACAATGACAACGGAGCATTAACTGGGTCTAATGCCAATTACTCTCTGAGAGCTGGAGATGAGAGTCCCAGCAGCAGCCTGTTGGCCTCTCAAGGAGAATACTCTTTGTAGGAGACACAGAGGCAGAACTCTCCCTGAAGGGAATATATTTCACAGTCATGTACCTAAGGAATCATCGGTTTTTGAAACAATGAGACATTTACCACTCAAAACTCCTAATCACCAGCTAAAATAAAAGTCAGGCAGAGCTGCTCTTAATTACCATTAGAGACCCTCAGATCCGGATTTCTCCAATTCCCAGCAGAGACACGCTTTTTCCTGCAGCACACAATAGCTTTGCAATGTACTGCTTTCTCCATTCCTTCAAATGTACAAACATTTTTTCCTTCACAATATAAAGTTGACAGTGAATATGAAAAGAAAAAAGAAGAAGAAGATGCTATATGGGTATGACTCACCCTGGGAAGAATAAAATAAGGCTTCGAACTGGGAAAATGTACGATGAGTGAGTGAGAGTAACAGTTAACTGCTTTTACAGATGTGATCTTTATTTATCTCACAAACTACTTTAAAATCCATTAGTAATAAGGTGGAAATTTTTTTCAAATATTTCAGAACACTAATTTAATTAATTGTATAAATTCTGGAGTTACTTCCTCCCCATTGAAAAGCCAAAGCTCTGAGAGTAGAGGAAAGCAGGCCTGAAATAGTTGTGTTAGATACCAGAACTACTTCTAACATTGTCCAGACTGAAGACTGGAAGGAAGGTCACTTTGACAGGCACAGTACAATCGCACTCACAGGAATCTGGCCAGGAGGGTGAGATTCTCACCACTATTCTTGTCAAAACCATTGCAAGGATCTTTAAAAAGTGGTCAGGGTTTCAGTTTTTCTCCTTCAGTGAGAGCCCAATTTGCTGAACACAACTCTGCTACAGAATCAGGAGCAAAAAATGCTATTTTGTGCTCAAATTCCATGTTACATACAGGTTTCCTATCTTAGTTTTCAAACAGCTCATCCTTTTCATTACAACAACCTGAGCCACAGAGCCAAAACGAGGAAACTCTGTAGTTTGTGGTGTTTTGATTAACATGAGAAAACCCTGAAATTATTCCAATCAGAGACAAGCAGAACTGTGCAGTTTTGTAGAAAAGGACCAAATTAACAATGGAAACCTCAAATGGTAACATATATACACAAATACATGCATGGATGACACGCTCACAAGCAGGACAAGGAGGTGACCCAAGACAGCCAGAATGGCTTCACTAAGGGCAAATTGTGCCTGAAAAATCTGGAGGCTTACATTGGCTGTGAGGAAAGACTTCTTCACTGAAAAGGAGGTCAGGCACTGGAATAGGCTGCCCAGGGAAGCAGTTGAGCTGCCACCCCTGGAAGTGTCCAAAGAATGTGTGGAGGTGGCATGTGGGGACATGGTCTGGTGGTGAACTTGACAGTGTTGGGTTAATGGTTGAACTTGATGATCTTAAGAGGTCTTTTCCAACCTAAATGATACTATGATTCTATGTTACATGTATATTTATGTGACATGATGTTATAGTTTATATGTACATATTTATGCCCATATATTTATATGAAGAGTTACACGTCTATATGCCTATATATAATGTATAAACTATATATTTTGTTAGCTTTTCAATGCTTTTCTGGCCAGAAACCTTTAGGGGGTAAAACAAAAGTCTTCTCTTAAATGGGTTCTTCTCTTGCTTGGAAAGTTTCAACCTGTGAAGAGACATAGCCATTTCTTGGCAATTCCCTTAGATGTAGCATATTGATGGGAGACGTGAACAGGAGAAAGGAAATGTCATCAGGATATACCATTGGAAAGCAGAGGTCTCTCATGACTCTCACTGAATTTCTAAGCAGGCAATGCCTTTGAGGGACCTTGGTCTCGTTTTGACGAGCACCATTTGGTCACACAGAGCTCTGTGTGAAACTCAGATCTCCAGCACGTGGCCACGCTGAGAGGCTGCATCTCCCTGCACAGTCTCCTTTGCAAACTCCAGGAGAACCCAGAAAACTCTCGTGAGTGCTGCCTTGGGAATAACCACATTGGCATCACCGGCTATCCTGCTTGATTTATTTTGTGGCAGCCTAATGAATGGGGTCAATCTGCCACTGGTAAAGCTCTCCTGACACCAATGAAGTTAGACCAGGAATTAATTTGGGACTGGAAGCTAATTGCAATGTGCCGTTCTTTCATGTGTAGGATATAGATGGAATAATTTAGATAGTTGTGTGTCTTTGCATGATTAAATAAACCAAGAATATTAAACAGTCAGACAGCATATGGCAAAAAGAAAAATACAAATCTATCCTAATTATTGTCCGCCAAAAACATCCAGTTAATTGATAGTCATAAAATTATGTAAAACAGGCAGTGGACAATACCAACAACAGGGGGAAAAAAACCCAACAACGAACCAAATTCAGCCTCATGCATTTTTGTAGGAGAAACCAGTGGTCACTACAGGAGTTTTTAAGATCTCTTCTCAAAACCTGAGGGGTACTGAAACACCTTTAAAAGCCCACCCTGCCATGCTGTCTTTTCATTCCAAATTTACTTTCAATTCTGTAGCCTTGTGCTTCAAAAGATGAACTTAGGAGTAGAGGCTGCTACAAGAGGGCCAGCACTCATCAGTCTGCCTGACAGAAAGTATCACGGAGGAGACTGGATCCTTTTCCTTCCAAAGCTCACAAATTACAGCCCAGTTTCAGAGTTCAGTACATCCTTCAATGCTGCCTGCAGAATTGCCCTTTCTTTTCCATGAACGTGGTTGTCTCTCTGGTGAGGCAAAACCAGAGAAATCCACTGTTCTCTGTTACACACGTTTCCCACTGGCAGCACTGGCTGAATGCCACAATCACTGCTCCTTCCAAAGTCTGGGGGAGCAGCAGGAAACCCCAAGATGCTGCCAGCACACCCCCATAAGACAGGTGGTGAAACCATCAAGCGTTGGAGGAGGGAGAGTGGTATAGGACATGCCCTTGGAGCTGTCAGCCTCACGATTTTCCAGGAACACCTTGTGGAAACCCCCTGAGCCAGAAATGGGAAGCTTGGGGCTGGCTTTGGTGGGCTGAGTGACTCTGGCTTCCTTCTTCCTTCAGAGATTCCCGGCACAGGAGCGTGTGCACCATCTGCCAGCTTGGATCACACCTTCCCTGCTACCAGAGACCCTCGTGGGCTCTGGAAATCAAAGAGCAATGAGCCCTGCTGCACAACTGCAAATGCAGCATCCAAAACCTGTTAAAAATGCATAGTGAGGCATTTTTTTTTCAATTGTATATGACAACGCATGCTTCAATTATTTTCTTTGAAGAAAACAAACATAAAATAGAAAATTGGATTAAAATTACTACTTTGCTTACAAGGTTAAAGCAGTCAAGGGAAAGGAAATTCAGGCTGCCTGTGAACCCTGAAATTGTTCAGTGCTTGCATTACCCAACAACATGATAACTGTTCCCACGGGACCCTTCATGGTTTTCCTCATCAGGGCGCAACTTAAGCACACAAGGAAAGGCTGAAGAATACAGATGATGCAAAATCTTGTTACTCCTAAATTTTAGGCACCTCACTCAATAATACATGAGCCTACTTTAACATGCCTTCAATGCTGTTACAGTGGATGGTGTTTCCTCATTGACACAACAGTACAGGTACAAAAAATCATAACCATTCCTCAGATGTAAGACAACTGAAACTACCCACACATTCCAAGGTGCCATTTGGGGGTGGGGGAGGGGGGTGGAAATCTGGAAATTAGACTTGCTCCATCCAAATAGCTTTTTGTCATCTTCCAGATGAAGAAATCATTTTATATTCTACAAATTGTTTTCAGGTTGGCACATGGAACCAGTCCTGGATCAACCTCAGAGCCAGAAGCACAGTTGGAAATCTGTGGTACTTTGTGTGGTGACAGAGCAAACAAAATCACACATCTCCTCCAGGATCCATGCACCTGGGAATAGTAAGAGACAGGCTACTACAAATGTGTTCTCCATCACAAACACCTTCAGCTGTACTGGCAGAAACACATGGTTTTGGTGACTGGTGTCTGCTTCCCAAGTTTAGTATTGCTTCAACATATTAGCAATCAAAGAACAGTGTTATAGCATTTAAAACAGAATAAAACTCACTATATAACAGGAGTGCTTACACTGAAATGTCAGTCAACACTTGTCATGCCCCTTACTAGAATTTTGGAACTCCTGGTTCAAAGGGTTTAGGATGAACATCTGAAAAGGGGGGTTCATTCCTCACACTCTTTTAGTGTGTTACACCTCAGTGTTCAGGAAGGGTCAGCCAGGAGAAACCTGCAGCCTTTCCTTTCTTTTTGCCCACACCTTGTGAATTTTCACTCACGCCCTGTCAAGGCTCCTTCCCTACTGTTTTCTCACACAGGAATGCATCCTACACACAAGCAGGACCCACTGAAAAAACCCAACAACCACCCAGCCTTCTTCACAAGAAGAACTTCTGGGAAAAAAAGGCACACACAAAGACAAGAAACAGAAGAAAAGAAGAATAAGGTGTTACTTACTGGTTAACACAGTGATTGATCTCGCTGACTTGGAAACCATATTTGAGTTCACTACCAACAGGGTTACTATGTAATATAGGCCATGGTATTTGGCATTAAAAACCACAGGGGCGGGTAAAGTGCTATTGAATTCGTCGAACTGGAAAAAGTAGTTCTTGGATTCTCCAGCTATCTTCACAACATATACAGAGGAGGAGCTCACCACATCTGATGCTTCCAGGGAGACAATGATACAATTGTCTTCTCGGACAGCAACTTGGAAAGGTTCTGCATTCTACAAGACAAGAATAAAGAGTTCGTTGAAGCAAAATCCATGATTTTACTTTCACCTATTTCCCTTGATAGTCATAAGATACTCATGTTATATTTGCAATAAAGTTGCATCTTATATTCTACAAGAGATGTAACATCAAACAGGAGCAATTATTTCAGGCTACAATTCACAGTCAGCCAAAGTCCACAGGTATCTGATTATCAGAGGCCAGTCTCTCTGCAGCAGAGGCTGGATCCTGCTGTGTGTTTTCTGGTACTCCAGATACTCCATTCCTTACATCCCGAGGAATAAAGCCTCTCTCATCCTTTCATGAGGAAAGGTGAAGTAGAGCAGAAGAAGGATGAGATTGTAAAGGGTATCAGGGGCAAGAGGATTTCCAATAAAGCCTCAAAGTCATTTAAATCCCAAAAAAGGAGGTGATTAAATCAAGACTCTTTTATCTTGCAGAAACAGGATCATATATTCCTCAATGCAATATATTCTGAAAGCCTACAACTGAAGAATAATTTTTGGCACTGCCTAAGCTTTTCCAAATATGCCCATTCCAGCGAGTACCAAGTGATGAGCAGCTCTCACCACTATGTCCATAGTTTTGCCTGGCACTTTTCATTTCCTAAGCTACAGCATTTAATTTGCAATGTTTCTTTTATTAGTAGCTGAGAGAAAGGAGCAATTTAACCTTGTTTTCATATATCACGAGCATGTTAAGTCATTGCCAGCTGAAAACACTTTCCTTTTTATTAATTTCAAACCAGCTGTCAGGAGAAGCACTTGTTCTCTACAGGAAATTCAAAACAGATTCATGATAATTAATGAGAAGGAAAAGTTCAAGCTTACATTAAGAGTTGCTTTTTTGTTTATTAGACCACACCACAGCTTATAATTTTTTCACCCCCCGTGAAAACTGTAATACCTGGTATTTTCAGTTCCCAACTCCACAGTATTTCTTTTTCCTTCATATTTCACAGGCTGAGAGCTCTCAGGGAAAGGTGCAAAATCAAGGTTAGTTTGCAACTTATTTGATCAAGTTGCTCCTGTACCAGAGAGCTAGAGACCTCCTTCAGAGAGTAATTCTAGCAGCCTGGCTATCTCCTATCTTCTTGTGGCTTTGTTTAGTGGGAATTCTTCCACGAAAACAGTATTTCTGGGAATTTATGCTGCAAGAACCAGAACCCCTATTTGAAATTCACACCTATGGTGTTGCCAACTCCTGGCATTCAAAAAAACATCTCAACAACAACAACAGCAAAAAAAAAAACCAACCCAAAAACAACAGCAAAAATAAACCCACCAAGAATAAATAATTGGTTCTAGGAGTGTAAGATTTCAAACAGCAGTAGTTTGTCTTTACAATCCACGGTATTATCATTGGGCTTTGACATTTACAGTGCACCTAAGGTTATACCACCCTACAGGCCAAGCCACAGGCTTGAGACAAAGGCCCTAAGCAAACCCACTCATCTGATCCAACACGAGAACAAGGCACAAAGCACGTAATCAGTCCAACTCAAATAGGATAACCTGTCTAGACAGCTTCAAGCCTGAGATTAAAAACAGAGGCAATGCAACCTCAGCTGCTGATTTGAGGTTTACTCTAATTAGTCTTCCAAAAAATTACTTTTAAGTTGTTAAAATTGTATCTGCCAATGTTATCAATGGGAGAATATTTTGGTGCAGAAGTCGGGGTAATTTTTCACAGATGGCAGAGGGATTGTTCCAAAAGGTTTGGAACGTGAGACTCCAACTACATAAAAGCTTCCATGAGTTTTCCTCAGCCTCAGCTGAATTCAACAGGCTTACCCTTGAGTAGATCAAAATACTGCATTTCAAGTGGTTGTATTTTGCCTTAAATCCCAGTCTAGCATTTGGATTCACACAGATTCAAACCTTTAACTGGGGATTACGCTTAGATCTGGTCAAAACCAAGTAGAGGTCCTCTTATCCTTCTTCCTCCCTATTTTGTGTTCACTAAGAAAATGTGGAATTAATCCCATTTCAGCCCTCCTGGTGTGGGAAGACAGGAGAAGGAAGGCACAGATGAGCTGGCTTTCCAAAAGCACATGCACTGTTTTATCACAGAAGCCATGGTTGTCTTCCAAGACCGAGCAAGGACTCGGCAAGGTTATTTCTACATACTAAGCTTGAAGTTCATGTATAATCCCACAGAAATCTGTGGGTTTTGACCTTCCATAGACTTGCAGTTGAATGCTTCACTAGAGGAAAAAGAATGGTGTTATCGCTAAAATTATTCTGGCACTGAATTCCACAGTACTAACTCCACGTGCCTACCTTGCTATGAAGAACCAGCCAAAAGTGTCAAACCAATTTATATGTGCCAACAACCAGTTCAAAGCAAGTTCCTTATAGCTGCTTGTACTATAAATCATTTGCTATGCTAATCAAGTACAGCTGGAAATTAAGCATGTAATTGCAGAGTCATGGACATTCCTAGGATATAATTAGATGCTTTCAGAGAATGCTCATATGGGTTGTGATTTTATTCTTTGCTTCTTCCATGGGTATTGTATTAACCATGATGAAGACTGCACTTTTTCTTTTCCCCCCTTAATGTTTTCGTGAATCCACAGCAAGCACCATTCAGCAAATGATTCATGAGACTTCTCCAACAGCCCTCACTCAATTAGCATGGAATACCACTGCTAGCTAAATAAAACTCTCAGATGGATGTTATTGTTACCTATGACAACACCTCTCTGAGGTAAAAAGCTTTTCTGAGTCCTCTATCACCTTAAGCACCTGGGGATTGTGAGATGATAGCTTCCCTCCTCCACGCACCTGTGTCCAGATGCTTTGGAACCACTGCTGCTGTGATGCACTTTTTGAGGGCACTCTCTTTAGCAGCCGTGTGCCCCATCCAACCCATTCCTTTACCCATATGCAGCATGCATCCCTCTCTTGAGTGGTCCCTTTCCAGTGACTATGTGTCCCTCTTCCACACCTCTGTGTGCTCAAAGGCTTTTCAATTGCTGCAGGCACGGGACACATGGTTTGTGGGTGACATCTGTTGTTCATTATCCATTGGCTCTTGAAATAACTTTCATCCTTTAATTTCATCTTCTAAGGCTGGAGTGGCAGACAAGAGATCAATAAAAAGAATTGGCAATTAACATGTCATAAGAGGAAATCATTTATCTCCTTTGGACTATGGATTTCACTTGGGCAGTGTTTTAAAAGAACAGACCATTCTGGTCATCCGTGCTTCAAGTTGTCCAAGGCGAGGGTTACCAGCCAGCACTGGGCTTGTGATTTGGAAAAGAAGGCAAGGAAAAAACCTGAGTATTTTCTCTAAGCACCACTGGAAGGGACAAACGTGCCCCACTTAACTAGACTGTAAAGCCAGTGTGTCTTAAGACTGACAGCATCAGTATGGTAAATACACATTTCATTACTTCTGGTCAGCTACCTCCAGGATTTAATTTGCTGGTGTCACAGCTTGAGCGGCTGTTTCATGCCTGTGGGGAAATTTGGCAGGGCTTGTGCATTCAGAACCAAATGATTAGCTCCAACTTCCTTCCTAGTTTATTATTACAAGCTCGTGCCACGATAAAGCACTTAGGAAAAAAAAAAAAAGGAGGGGGGAAGTAAATCCCACAATGTGATGCCTGTTCACAGTCATTTCCAGCGCAGGGATGAGTCATGCTAGTGGAACTTCCAGCCAATAACCAGGTCCCAATCAAAATAAAAAGGAAGGGGAGGCAAGGAGATGCACAACGCGTCAAATAAACAATATTCAAAGAGTAATAGGAAAATAAATGGTGTGCAGCACAGCTCAGAGCTCTTTTTCAAAAGTTTATATCCTCAGTTTATTTCCAGATAACAGAATGAGTTTTATACACGAGGAAGAGATCAAAGTTGCAAAACAACTCCTAATCTTAAGTACTCTAGCTTTTAAATGTCTCATTCTGAAACACATTGTGCCAGAACCCAATTACCAGAAGTGCAAGTAGTTACAAGTTCTGCTGACTTTAAGAGGAGCTGTGGACACTCATCAGCCCTGTAAAATTAAAGTACTGGTAACTGCGTCTCATTATCTAATGCTAGGCAAGTGGAACTAAAATCCCAAACCAATCTGACTTTTTTCAGCTTTTACAGAGTAAATCCTGCAGCATCACAGAATTTTTGAAGTGGACATCTGAAATCCCAAAGCAGGAGCAAATTTTACAGCTATGAGGATCTACTTCTTAAGGTACCATTATGATCACCTACTGTATGATGTTGGACAAAAACAACATCAATGCAAGTACAAGAAAATATTGAACATTATATCCAGACCTCTTGGATGAAATACTGGCTATTTTGTGAGTGATTCTACTACACTCAGATGTATTTTGTCCTGGTGGCCAATAATGCTAATTTCATTCTAAATCATGGGATGACTCATTCTCACCACGATTCATCTCACTTAATCTTAGGTACTTAAATGGAATGACTAAGCCAGAATGACCTTTTCAGACAGAATACCTGTGGATTCATCTAAGGCTGGAATTACTTTTGAAAATGCACTAAACAGCCTAAAGGCTTATGGTCCCAGCTTGGCAATATCCCTGCAGTCCTCTGTCACTGGGTGCAGTGAGTCCAAGTCTAACAAAAAAGACAGGACTGGGATCCAGATTTCAGGATCTTGGCCTCTGCTACAGTCTTGCAGTGGTACCTCCACAGAAAGCACATAAGAAATAAATATTATTCCAAAATACGCTTCCTTCGAATTGCTAGCTATCATTATTAGCTCCTAGAGTTTAAACAAAATAGGTAAAGACATCCTAAGCTTTCCACACATTCCAGTGAATTCTGGAGCAGACACAGACTTGAATGCTGACTACAAGAGGAAAGGATTGTTTGACATGATCTTCAAAAGCGTGAACAAAAATATTACAGCCTTGTGACAAAAATGTAAAGACTTTTGGAAAATAAGGATATTTATTGCTGGGGCTTTTGTTACCATCTACACTTTTCCACAGGTTGTGTGAAGATCATCCCTTAATAAATGCTCTTCAGAAGAAATACTCCATGGGAAAAATGCAAATCCATATAGTCAAGATTTTCCACGCAAAAAGGAATACTTTAACATGTAAAAAGATAGCAAAAGCTGCAGTTCTCAATAATTTATGGCTTGTGATTCAAGTTAACACATCATTTCTGGCATTCTGCTCTATGAATAGTGTCCTCAGCACTGTTGCTATTCTGAGTCTCAAAAAGCCAGTAATAACAATCCTCTGGTCATATTTTATAAATGAGCTTCCACATTTCTTTGCTCTGGGAGACAGCTTTAAAGGGACAAGTATTTTTTCCCATCTCTGCCCACAGATGCAGAACATGAGGGTGGGTTTTTTTAAGCAAACATCATTATGGTATGTACAGCCCACCATGTTTTGCTGCCATTCCGAAGTTAATAACATAACCTGGAAGGAAATACTTCTTCACACAATCAACTGCTACTATGACAGCATTAAGTAGAATGCTAATTTCAGTAAGACTAATATCTCATGTGTCACACTGCTAACGTGTCCAATATTTAATAACTTATTGCTAAACATATACTTCTAGCCCATCTTCCTAGTGCAAACTGCAGGGGGCAAAACCCAAACACAGTAAATTGAGAGACCTTGATGTTAACAAAGTTTAAAACAAAGTTAGGACTTCTAGGATGGCATTTCTCCCTGTTTCTGATCCTGATTGCACACATACACCCCAAATACAACAGGAATTCACATCCAGAGAGATAAAGTTTGGTTTCTCTCCACTCTAGATTTTTACCTTTTCTCTAGTAATAAAATTATGCCAAAAAGCATAATTCTGCTGAAAGAAAATATTATTTTGCTTCCCTTCCCCAACTCAGATCTTTATGGAGCCTCTGCAATTAAAGTTTAGCCATCCCTTGTGGATGTAGCCAAACACATGCCAGATGAACCTTGTGCTTTAATTAAAATGCATCTTCCCTCTTGAGCCTGTATGTGAATAACAGAAAATGAAAAAGGGCACAGGAAACATAACACATTGCCTCAATTCCCTTAATTCCACCAAAATGGCCCTTCTCCAGTCAATACTTGTTCTCTGGGATGAGGGTGAGAGCAAATTTCTGCCTGAACCAATGCAAAACGATCAGAGTTGAACATATGCCAGGTGGGAGGTGTTAGGTGGATCCCCTGCTAAATTCCAAAAAGAACAAGTAAGGAAAGGGGAAAGGAAGAGACAGACATGCTCCATGTGTACATTATCCTGAGGACATACACATTCTCCAGCAATTGAGAGTAAGTGCTCTCACAGCACAGCATCCACAGGGCAAAACACCTGCAGCTGCAATTCACTGTCCACAGAGGCAAGGAGGAACAGATCACCTCATGACAAGGCTGAAGGAGAAGGCAGAGAGAACAAGTGAGTGATAAATTAAGGTAGATTTTGAAGGATTTGAATTATTAGAAAGAAATCTCTCCTTCCACGGTGTGAAATAATCTCTGAGGTGCCTCACATTGCAAAGTGCCCCATGAGAGATGAGAAGGAATACTGGAGATGAGGATTTTGGTGATGAAGGACAAAATCATTCATGCTGTTAGTTCCTTCAGCTCCAAAACTGTGGATTCACCTCTGCCAGGAATGGAAGTCTGTAACAGAAGCTTCTGATGCTGAAACAGCACCTGAACAGCTCCTGATGCTGAAAGGTGACACTAGGTAGTTATGCAGAAAATTCCTGATGTTCAACAGAACGGGAAGACTGATGTTGCATCATGAGAAAACTATTCCAGCACTGCTGTGCTGATGCCTAAAGTGGCCACCTAAAAACGGAGACTGACAGGAATAAGGGAATAAAGGAAGGTGTTTATTTGAAAGGCCTTCAGAGGTACCCCCTGGGGAGCCAAAGGCTACATCCAAAAAGGACCCCAAGATGGACCCTGAGTCACGAGTTCCTCACACTTTTATAGGTTTGGTTCATTTGCATATCAGCATAAATTCGCCAATTAAAACTTTAGCTAATGATGGAATTTCTACCATTTCTCCACCTCTCTAGAGGCCCTAGTTTACACCTTTTGGGCCCAGGACAGTCTGGGTGTCCTTGAATAACAAGCTCAGAGAGGCTCTGTTATGTCTATCTTAGCATGAGAGAGCAGAAGCTGACAGGCTCCAAGAGAATTCAAAGTTACAGCTGGGCAATACAGGATTTGAAGAATATAAAAGTTAAAACTCAAGTCATCAGTGCAGCTGAGAGCAACTGGGCTGGACTGGAGTCAGCTGAACTTTGTATTACATGCTTTGGCAGAGAGTATGACAGAGGGGTAGAGACTGAGCCTGGTGGGGGCTACAAGAGGGGAAATGCCTCAATTTTGGATGGATAGGGGGCATATATACCCTTCATATGTGCACAAGTGAACTAGTTCTTAAAAGGCAGAATGTAGAGCTTTGCTACTTGCATTATCTATAAAGAGCACAGCTGGGAGGAAATAAAGAGTTCTCACTTGTCAGAGAAATTGAAGACCAAAGTGGTTATCAAATTAATTTGTAATCACAAAGCAATGTAAGGGAAAATGGTGGAAGAGAACACGACTTTCTGTCCTCCCCCCCCCATGTTAATCTATAATAAGAGAACAGACTAGACACAATGAATTTACTTGTAGATAGGGGCTGTCCCAGAATCCTAACTCTTTGTTCAATATCTGCAAGTGTTTTTAAAGGGCATTAGGCACCAAAATGCTCTTAAGTATTTTCAAAATTCTGAGACTACTAGAGAGGTTTTGAAATTTGAAATTGTGACACATTCACCAAAACAACAACCACCACCACCAAAACCAAAAACCCTCAAACAAACAAACAAACAGAAAAAAACCCCACCAAAACAAAAAAACCCACCCTGTTCTAAATATGGTTTTGTGACATGAAGAATCCAGAGGCAGATGTGGGGTACACTTTGTCCCCATCTAAGTCTGCTGACATCACTCTGGTCTGGTGTTCTCCTTAAACAAGTGGTCTGCCTTACTGCTGGTCATTTTTCTATCACCCCCTGCCCCTCAGCTCCCCAGAAAAAAAGCTGCAGACACCCACCCCCCTTTCTTCAATGGTCACAGGAGTCATGGCACGGTCTGGAAAACCTAGGTCTAAATCCAGATGCCCAGTTTTCATATTCTATGCTCAAAAATACCTACTAGCCTTCTTCCCTGAGCCATAACTGTAATGTGGCTACGGCTATCCCTGAGAGATTGCTTATTCAGGTTCAAGTGCAGGTTTATTTTGTTTCCAGATCCAAGTGGAACCTGATGTTCTGCACTTTGATTACCTTGTGGTGTTCCTGTGTTCTTTAAACTGAGATGAACAAGACTGGCAAGAGATGAACAGACAAGCTGGTGAGATTTTCTCTTGTTATTTATATATAGTTTCTGCAGATGAATGGTATTTTTTCTTGCTAAAGTATTTGCTGTGGTGAAGTGTGTGTGTGTGTGATTGATTGTTTTGCTTGGTAGGGGTTTTTCTGCTTTTTTCTAACCTGTGCTCAAAGGGAAGCAAGCTGACAGTGCCATTTCCCTGACTGCTAGCAAGAGTTGAGCTCTGTAACTCTTTGTACAGCACAGAGTCAATTGCAAATCCACACAGAACATTTCAATTGCGGCTACAGCCTGATTTTCAATTCATTTCTAGAGTGGCTTTAGGCTCAGTTCAGCCATTTGTACTGATCTGATAAGCTCATACCCACAGAAGAATGCTCTGTGTCACACTGGCGCTGGGAATGTGCTGCTCAGAAGTCATAAACGCTCCCCAACTCTAATGCTGCAAAAGCTCAGAACTTGTCACTGCCACCTTGCCCTGCAGGGATAGCTCCAGCAGGATTTATTTGGTCGCAGTGTATCAAGCATTTAGTTTTTAGCACAATTGCCACGGGCTGACTTGAAGGAGGTGAACGAATACAAAGAGCTCAGGAATGGAGTCGGGATCCTCAAATGCTGGAAAGTCCTTTCAGATATAACAGTGCCACCCCACCTGCCCAGAGGAGGAGACTGGCCAGGGGACAATGACAGCTGTTGCCTAACAGAGGGATGTCAGCCCAGGTTATTGAGTGAAATACATAATTCTGCTACAACGTCCCCTCCTACCAGCGTAATGACTTTAATTTACAGAGCAGAATCTTCTGCAACTGGGTTTAACCAGAGCAGGAAAGTAATAATTCCTTCTGCTCCAACAGGCACCACATTTGTGTTTCAGCTACTTGTGTGCTGACACAAGAACTTGCTTAAATATTCTGCACACTTCTGTGAGTCTTACTAAAAGGTTGAATATGCTTCTGCCTTCAAACTCAGGACACCTCAAAGACACATTGGTCAGAACTTTTGTGATGAGACTTCTGTACTCAGTATGGGATTAATCTGGCTTCATTTTATCATAATACAAATTGGGCGTGTAGTCAAATCTTACCATCTAGGTTCCCTCTGTACTCTGTAGGGAGAGACGGATCTGAAGAATTTGATTTATCCACTTAACCTTAAACAAGCTGCCTTCTGCAGATGCTTCTCTCTCTCTGTGCACCTTCCATTTAAACATCAAGAGCCAGATGAGACCAGAAACAGCTGTGTATGGTGTGATGGCAGCTGCAACTCAGACTTGTAAAGCCATTTTCATGTATTACGGCTCCTAGTCTTTTTTGTTCAAATTGATATGATAAGGTTTAAATTTTGTTTAGCCGTTCTCTTTTTCAGCAGTATAAAAGTGCATGATGGCCATGACTGAGCAAGGCAAATAACTTCAAGCACACAGAAGGTCCTACTCAGCAAAAGATGTAAGCATGTCCATAAATCCTTTGCCTCTGTGAC
Source organism: Edolisoma coerulescens (assembly GCA_013397115.1). Lineage (NCBI taxonomy): Eukaryota > Metazoa > Chordata > Aves > Passeriformes > Campephagidae > Edolisoma > Edolisoma coerulescens. The sequence continues at coordinate 2,287,427 of VWZW01003862.1, forward strand.
AGAGGCAGGCCCTGAGTACAAAGAATCAATCAGGAGATCAAGGTCTCTTTTCTGGAGCTGCCAAAGAGTAATAACCCCCTGAAACTTCCTTCTAATTTGTTTTGAGTCTTTGATGAAGTGAGGTTGCTAAAAAGTCATTCAAAGCATAATAAAAGTCTTGGTCTCTCAGGTGATGCTGAGACCGCTGTTCTGCAGGCTTGGTGTTCTCTTCACAGAAATTATTATTCCTTGCCGTGATCCCGGTTTTTACACTCGGCAGTTCCTCAGTGGCCAAGAGGGATGCAGACAAACCACTACAAATACATTCATCAGCCTAATATCTGCAGCTGAGGCAGCTCAGCAGTAATGGTATGGAGAGCACACACATTAAATTTCTGTCTGGTTTGGCAGCTGCGTGCCCTGCGAGCGCAGAATTTAAAGAATTAAACTTCAGCTGATGGCTTTCTTTTATATATTTCTCTTTTAATACCTGACAGAGCTTTTCCCCAGGCATGACAATGGCCAGCCAGGCAAGAGAAGGCTTAATAAACTGAGACACGAAATCAGCTGAGAAAAGGTTGTGTGGACATCAGCAATGGGGAGTCTGTTCCCTACAGTAGAATTGACTGTAAAACAAAAAGAGAAACTTTCAGAACGCTGTTTCCTCATTTTAACTCAGGATGCTAAACCTCCGTAGTGTCTTCTGAAAAGGATGAATTTATAAACAGCATGACCTTAAATGAGTCAACACGACCTTTCCCAGACACACACCACAGTAAATATTTACTGAGCTTTATTTCATAGGCATTAACCCATTGCTAATATAAAAAGCTTTCAGGCTGCTAGACAATGCAGTATGTAATCCTATCACTCTGACATTTAGGAATATGCATAGCTTAAAAGTGATAATGATTTTCTTTCCTACTTAGCTTCTAGATATGAGTTCCCCATGTATTTGTTTATGCTGTAACTTTCTTCTTCCATTTTATGAAGAATTTTTGTTGCCAGCGAAAGGGAAGGATAAGGATGAAGGATGATGACATGGATTTTTTTTTTTTCTTTTGCCTTCTATTTAATTCACAGCAAGTGGTGCTTCCATACATAAGCACTGGTCATTTTGCCTTATACTAATCCAGGCAAAAATACATTAGCCTGCTTGTGTGACTGCCATTTGCAGGTCTTAGTATGGTAATTTCACAATAACTGCAGTGCAAATATACAAATCTCTCTTATCTCATCAACTCCTGCACCTCAAATTCATGCAATAAATACATTGCCAAAGCTCTTACCCAACTCTTTGACTGAATCAAAATACTTTTCATGATCCTCCTGGGAGCACGCCTGCCTGCACTTCAGACTTACAAAACTGACGTGGCTCTTTTTTCCTAAATGTGACCATAAAAAGTCCCTAGGAAAGTTTTGTAAATGTATATGGTGTCCTATAATGCAGATAAGCATCCACAAGATCCTTCAAAAAAACAGAGCTGGGCACCAAGGTATTTTTTTTAAGTTAAATGTGCACCTTTAAACCTCTCCACTTCCACATCATGGTCCTTCATATACATGTACAGCAGAAAGATGCAAGAAGTGGCACACAGGCAGCACTGAGCCCCTGTGGTAACAGAAGCAGCTTCATCTCCAAGCCAAATGAGTGGTTTCTCTTAGTTATTTATAGCCTTTTTAAATTTTAATTACTTTATTTACTTATTCTCTGCCAGGTCCCTACTGACATCATTCAGTTTCCCCTCCTGTTCCACTCCAGGGTGCTCATACAGCAGTGAAAGCTCTTTATTATCAGTTTCAGCCTACAATGCTGTTTCCCAGCTCAGGTTTACTTCCGATGCAATTTTTGCCACCTAACTCAGGTGCCAGGAGAGCCAATGGACAGAAGTACACCCCTGACCAAGCTGTTTCCCATCAGCCTTTAGAAATTTAAAGCAGCAGAGAAGGAAGAAGGCTGGTGTTTCTTTGGGGTTCTTTTTTGTGGCTGACAATAGGTTACACCAAGTATTTCAACTCCGGGCATGTTCCTGTGGTGATTTCTCAAGTGATGAAAGAGGTGGGGAGGGCACACAGGAGAAACCTAAGGCCTATTAGTGAGTCATGGGGTTTGCTGTCCACCCCCCCCCAGGCTTCAGAGGAGAAACTCATCACCCAACAGCACCCTGAGCTCCCTGCAATTCACAGCAGCAAAAGTCATTTGCAAGCAACAGCTTCCCCACAGCTTAATGAAACACCAGCAGTAACAGACTCTGCACACTCTGAGTTCAAGCACCAGGCAAAACCGACTGACTTAAATTACCACAAAGATTAGGACCATAAACACAATCAGTTGGCACGGTTCAGTCTATAAACAGAAAATGTATTTACCTATGGCAACAAAATGAGCCATGCTGTCCTTATCTCTGCTGCTGCAAACGCTTACAGCACGCATGTGAAAGTGAACATTCAGGCTTGCACTAAGTATTTGCATGTTTATGAATAAACCGTAATCAGTTTGACAGTATTCTTCTTTCTCGCCTTATTAGCCCTGTGAGCTCTTCATTCAGTTCTCACACTTTGCATACCAAAAAGGCAGACAGGGAAAAACATCAACATCCTTGTAAAGTTCCACACAAGTGCAGAATGCCTACATAAATAAGAACATCAGACCCAAAGAGCAGAGACGATGCTCCAAAGAGCAGCAACATCTTAATATTGGCCACAGTAAAAACAGAAGCTGGGGAAATCTTGGATTTTTTTTCCCCATTTATCTCTACTTGAAAGAGGGGAAAAAAGAGACATGCATGACTGATGGTAATGGAAAACCTATTTGTGTCCAATTCACTGGAGAAACAGTACAAGGACATATCATCCTTGTGAAATAATTTGTCCTGTGTTCCTTGAGCCAGATGAAAGTCCCATTATGTACAAAACAACATGTGCAGATGAATACAGATTTGGGAGATCTACTATTCTGTCAATACGCTGTCTTGGTGTAACCTCTGTCATAAAAAAGGCCTCTTTCCGAGCGCCTCACACTGTCATAAAGTGTGACTTTTTCCACTAACCTAGAATAGATTTGAAAGTGCACAGCAGCACCGAGGAGCCATTCATGATTAGGGCTCTTGCTGTGAAACAAAACTGGCACATGCTCCTGGAACCTACAGCAATTAGCAAGTGTGAAATCAAAAAGTCACACCACACCAATTGTTCGAGGGGCACGCAGAGCAGAAATAGAATGAAACAGCTACATCTTTATAGCCCTGGATGGCTTTGCAATTCAGAGAGATCTTAAAAAAAGGATAACAGTTTCATTCCCTCAGACGAGGCTCTGTGCCTCGTACTGATGTATTTGAACTTCTCAAAATTTCCTCTTCACACCGCTACGAGATACAGGGTGCTGTTATCTCAGATGCTGCTCATTACTAATTCCCTAACCTGACAAGAAGTTTGTGGAGGAACAGAAGATTTTTGAGATCTAAAGAATGATTATGAAGTGTCACAGGTATGATCTCAAATATAAGTTTTCTCCTCTTGCTGTGCTAAGGAAAAAAAACCCAAAAAACCAGGCACAGTAATGTGCCCAGTGCAGCACAGAGCACTGGAGCCTCTTCAGCCCACGAGCCACTGTGCTGCCTCTAAGTTTTAAGGGCTTACAGAGCAGCTCCATCTTCCACATCAAACTGAGTAATAAAAAAAAGAAAAAAAAGGAAAAAAAACCTTTGAGTTACTGTTCTTGGTTGAAATCTGCTACAATCACATCCCAGATAATTCCTAACACACAAAACGATGGCTCTGCCAGAAAAAAATGCAGTCTGCATCTACATGTGGTAAAACAGAAGCTGGAAAGTAAAGACCATGCTGGTTTACCAAGCTGTCCTAGAAAAGCCTGTAGCTGTCATTCAGATGCAGGTCAGAAAAACACTGTTGCCCAATCTGGCCTGAATATAGCTTGAAATCAAATGTCTAAAGTTCTCATCATCACCTGATATAGCCTATTTTGGTCACTGTAGATGTGAGGATGGAAACAAAGCCACCTTTTCCATTCCATTGTGAAGCCAGTCAGTTGTCCCTGGGTTCCAGTGTGCCAAGTTAACAGCAAGATCATCCTTCCTTATGCCCCACCAGGGGAGCCGTGATCTCAACAGGCAGGCTCAGGGATGTGCCATGCTAGGGTTTGACTTGCCTCATGGCTTGGCAAGGTACTGGCAGAGGTTTTGGCAGTAGCTGCAAAGCAATTTTAAATTTTTTAAGATATTTACACATCCAGTATAAGAATTTTTGCTTTTAAAAATCCCACTGGCACCAGTATCTTCACAGACCTACACGTCTGGCCTTTATGACTTCCAAACCATGGGCCAAAGCACAGTTCCTGCAGAACTAGGCTAACTCATTATGTTAATGTTGATTTATGTTTGCTAAGAGACCTCAACTATTTTAGCTGAAGCTGAAAAACTTGCATGTTATTTTATTCGCACTTAAATTTTGAAAACTTATTATGAATATATTTGATGTCCCCATCTTACATGGTTGGGTTTGGTTTGTTTCATTTTAAGTATTTCATGTGAGCTAGTCCTAGAAATTTTAGAATGCTTCAGCAAAAGCAGCTCAAGAATGAGGAGCTAGGGAAAAAGACCAAGAGCACAGATAGAATAAGGATTATAATTCAAACAAAACTCCTCAAAGGGCAGAAGAAGCTACAACTGTGAGAACTAATTGATTTGATTGTACATACACACAAAAAAAAATGGTAAGAAGGATTTTGTCCTGGTAAGACAGATTTATTTTTTTAAGAGGGATTTAATTAAATACCCCTCAGATTTTATTTTTTTTCCTTTGAAATTTTAACTGTCAGGCATCATATCCAAAAGAAAAAACAATATCATCCAGGAAGCAATTATCTGCATTAAGTGTGTTGTTTGACTTCTTTCCTGCTACAGAAGGAGAAGGAGAAACCAAGGAAGCTGGGGGAGGAGGGGAAAAAAGAAAAAAAAAATTGATCCCGTAATTTCAGAAGCTAAATACATTTCTCTGTGTCTCAATTATCAGAGGGAGGGCTTGTTCTGCAGCGGGAGCAGCACCGGGTTCGTATCAGCAAGGTCTGTTTTGGTGGCTGTGTGTCATGTTAGAAACCGGAGGAACATAAGGGGCTTGACACAGCATTATTTGCTGTGAGTAAAAACCCCCCAGAGCTGCTGCTGGGTGGTCCCACTGGGGGCTGCATCCATGGGGCACAGCCAGGGCTGCCGTGGGCAGGTGCTGGAGCTCTCGCTCGGCTCTGCCCTGCCCCGGCTCGGCCCTGCCCAGGGCTGCCCACGAGCACGGACGCAGCACAGCTCCGGCCACTCGGGCTCTGCCCTCCTCGGCTGGCTCCGCTCCCACACCTCGGACCTGCTTGTCACGTTTCAAGGTGGCTGCACACTGCTCGTATTCTTAGAGCCCTGTTTATACATGTTTTATTTCTGCCGACTTTGGTTTATCCCAGCCCCTGCTATCCTGGATAATTAAGAGCTGAATTGTCGCTGTTGTGCCGGGAAATGGGTGGGGAAAACAACAAAGAGTCCAAGGCGCAGGGATAAAAGGAAGCGCTTTAATAATTTTCCAAAGGCTTTTATATGTTAGTTCACAAAAGTGTGTTAAATGGCATGAGGTAATTGGTTTTTTGGTCATCCACTCCTTGAAGGGATTGGCCAAATTCTAAGACACCCACTTCTAAATATTTTCTAGTTAGAACTATAACAATACTGCAAAACAACCTGCAAGATAAAGGGATTAGTTTACAGAAACTTCTAACTGTTTTCAGCCAGTGTCTGTGAGAAAGCAAAGACTTTCTCACAGACAGAGGCAGAAAGCTGGAAAATCTCTCTGCAACCCAGGTTTCAGTGTCCACACTAAATTGAACACTTAATATTTAAAATACGTTTCCTGTGTTTTGATGATGTCAGCTTTCATATTGAATCCCTTCACTGGTTATCCTGCACAGACAAAGCTTTTATCCTTTTCCACTCAATACTTTTGCTACCATTATTTGATGCCACTCTTTCCCATTACCTGCCTCCTATTCTGCCAGTAGCAGGAGACACAAATACCTATTTCTGCTTCTTTCCCTCCTGCTCCCTGTAAATAATCAAGAGTGACTTCTTTATATAGAGGTTTGCAATAAATCTCAACAGCTTCTGTCAATTTGCTTCATGTATATATTTAAAAATTATATAAATAGGAAGCATATTTCACATAAAACTTGCATATGGTTTGCTCTTATGTTCCTCATTTTTAAAATGAATTTTTAAAACCCAGGAACGTAAGTGTTTTGTGTCTCCAACCAATTTATGTGTGTTGCTCTCTGCAGTCTCTCTTTCTTCTTTATTGGTTGGGGTTTTTTTCTTGCTCCTGACTGATGTGGATTGATGCTGCTCCTGTGGAGACTAAGCTGGTTACCTCACCCAGCAACCAGCCCAATGGGTTTCCAGACCCACCAAGAGCTCTCACTGCTCCTTCAGTCTGCATTGCAGCCATCCAGCATAGCTATGGGATAATAAATCTATTTTAATTTTCATTTTTTTCCTCCCCAATAGGATAAGGGTTTTGCATCTCCTCTGTTCAGTGCAAAGGACGTCATCATCCTTAACACACAAGAGCCTGACCTGAAGCAACGTGACAACCCCACCAATAATTTTGTTTGAAAAGCCTTCAGTTGTGAACTATTTTCTAATGTCAGTCATGGCGGCCTAGAAGATCCTTCTGCTAAGTTTCCTGTGATTTTGTGCATGGAAACAGTGCTTTTTGACAAGAGACCAAGAAAAGTCAGCCTGAAATAATCGTGTATTCCTCCGTGCATGATGGCTGCAGTGACTAATCCCAATTTGCTCCCTTAACTCTGTCTCTTTCCCTTTCAGAAGGCAGCTCAGCTCTGAAAACAAATGAGAGTGGAGGAGAAAAGGCAATTTGTACTCATGCTCTCTCCCCCACCACGCTTCCTCCCACTCCAAATTCCGTAGCAAATGAGTATGTTTTGGTTCACTAGCTGAGCCTACATTCCCAACTATTATGTTAACAAATAGTAATGAAAGAATATTTTTGGTTAATTATGTGGCTCTACTGTTGCTGTTGCAGCTGACTGGGGAAGATGAGAAAATCTGTGTGGTTTATGGTACAAATGTAACGTTGGAAGTGCTCAAGCCATAGATTTGTTGGGCCATCATTCAGTTTTCCAGGAAGTTTTGGAGCACTTCAGTCTTGTAACCCTCTTGCCACCCCGAAGGAGAGGATCCTAAACTGAAGTTCAGATCTAGACAATTTAAACTGAAGAACTTACTGAAGCTGATATCAAGACTGGAAAATGCTCTGTATTTCTGTGATATAGTGTCTTCCACTGAAGAAAATCCCAGTACTCTTCTACAAGTACATGTTAATGAGCCCTCACAAGATTGCTATAAATATAGTATCATGTGTATATGACTCATGTGGCTTATTAATTTTACATCACCTACACTGCTGCTTGAACAAGAGTGACAGAGCAGCATTCAGGCAAATTCCTCTGTGAGAACTTAGCCAAAATAGCAGTACCTGTGTCTTCAGGGGTCAATCTGCCTCAAGGCTGACTCTAGTTAGCAAGATTCAGGCTGAGAGAAATGTTCCCTTGCTTACCACAGCCCTCCCACTATAGTTCTCTTAACAAAAATTTAGAGCATTCTCCTAATAAGAAAAATAAAGTCTAAAGCAATGTATAACAGCTCCTAGGTTAAACATCCCATACTATGCCAGTGGTTTACAGCAGGGTGCAAGGAAGAACAGGAACTTTGCTGGGGGATAGATATGGATCCAAAAGGCACAGATCCCCAGTGGGACTTGATTTTAATTAAAAAGCAGGAGGAAAAAGCAATATTTAATCTCTTAAACTTACCTATGCCCTTAACTGAATGACATTTTTACTTAGCTTAATTAACTATTAACACTGAGTTCCAGAAAAGCCCTTTGTAATTTCAAAGTGTTCACTCTGCTCCTGTGGCAATTACCCCATTAAGAGGTTCTACAGGCAGAGCATTAATGAAGACCTGTGAAGGATTTGTTTGCTTGGTGCTTTACAGGAACTGTGAGCCAGACAGATGCTTTTTAATTGAGATAAATAGGACTCTGTGCTCATATAGGTTGATGAGAGGTCAAGTGTATTAGCACGGGGTTAGCACTAGGCAGTGTTAACCTCCTCCTGCTAGCTTAGAGGATGGGAAGGTAAAATAATGCCTGTCTGTAAACTACCACAAGTTAAATAAATGGTTAAAGGCCTCACAGAGGGTAAATAACAGAGCTGAAACCACAACAGCTGGATTTCTTTAGCCCAGTCTCAGTGGAATCGAGAAAGGTGGATCAAACCACCCATTTCATAGTGATTTCTTTCTTTCCTGCATACAGGGTGATTGACGTGGTGGAATTCAACCCAAACGAGGCAGGCAAATTTCACCAGCAGCATTCAGAGAGGTGAGAGAACTGAGACAGGGTGGAGGGAAAGGAGAGACCCCCAGTCACTGCATTGTTCTCTCAGGGCAAAAAAAGGAGGAGAAAGTGGAGAGGAAGATGCTTCCTCCTGTCCTCCAAACAGGAGGAAGGACAGAGAGAGCAGCTTCCTAGGTGTCAGAGAAACCCAGGGGTCTCAGCTCCCACTCTTCCCACACTGAAACCCATACTCATTTCTTGTCTTTGTTAATGGTTCCTCTTTACCCTGAAGCCAAATAACTCCAAACTTCTCAATATTCAAATCCAAGAGCAGCGTCTGTAGCTAGAATGTACCTCTGAACTCTAAGCCATCCATAACCACTACAAGTTTCATTCTGTAATTGCTGTAATTGCTAAGAATTCAAGTCTGCAAATTTTAAGTGGAAAAAATTCAATTCTCTGCCTTCGTCAATTCAAAAAGCACACTGAAGCTTAAACCTATTTAATTGATGCACTTAAGCCTTTCCTGTAGTAATTAAAGACTGAATTAAGAACTTTGCCATTTGAAAGGTTTCTATCTCAGCCTAGTCTGCTGTACAGCAACTAGTGTACAGGGATGTGCTCTGTTTCTTTGTCAGTAAGAAAATGCTCTGACATTCCAAGAATTTCATCTGAAACAGCAGGAGAGACATGAGAAAATGCAAATGCATCTGCTTGCATGTTGCAGCAACACAGCACAGCCCAAAGACCCTGCTGGCCTTTGACTTGCTAAGGATGATCAATCCATGAAAAGCTAAGAGAGAAATTGGTGACAAAACATGTGCAATCACCAAGAGAGAGCCTGAGAGAAACTGCTGTGCACTGGGATCAGTCAGTCATGGACTGTCTGGGAGACAGCTGCCTCCACAGCCTGAACAGGCTCCTGAAAGGATTTATCACCACTTCTGGTAGGGCACAATTTGGAAAAATCTGTTCGCGTGAAACACCTGATGGAGGTAAAATTGAAGAGGCCCCTATCCACAAGAGTTAATAACTTTGGGGAGGGGAAAAAATGACCTTAGGAGCCTACTGTATTTCAGGGGGAAAGAAAAAGACAGTTTGGTGTCAAGGAGGTGGAGAAAGGAGGTGGAAAATCTCATGCAGTGGGAAGAGTAACTTATTCCTTTGACCAGCAGAAGGTTGGGTGAAGCTGTGCAGCAATTTGACAAATAAGCCTACTAGTTTTTCAAGCTAAGGCTCCCATTTTCAAGACCAGAGGCTCCAAATTTGGTACTTTCCACTAATTATATCTGGAAGGGAGTTGTGTTATTTATATGTATTTTAAATTAGCTGGTGACCTGAGCTGTATCTACTACAGTCCAAATGCAGTTTGCACATCATTCATTTTATAAATGAGGTTTGAAATGAACATAACTGTTTACTCAGAAGACATCCATTTAGTGAGCTGGCATTTCTTCATTACACAAAATATATGTTAATTGTCCATGTAATTCCTTCAGCAATTTAATTGCACACAGTCCTGCTCCTCCATGGAAATTATCTGTCAGCTCCACATAATAATTATGCATCAGTCTCAGTTAATATTCATTCACACTATTGCATACGTAGGACTGGATTGAATCTGGATTCAATTCCCAGTAAGATGAGCACCTTTTTAAGAAACTACAAGATTGAGGTTTTTACAACAAAACTAGAAACACCACTCCTGATTCAATGATTGAAGTGCCACCAGGGCACGTGGTGTAGTGTATGCTGACATACCAGAATAGATACAGCTTTTGCACACAATTCTGGGGTGAAAGGTAATGGTAAATCAGGGTAGTAGCAGTCAGTCCTGCAAGGAAAGACTCCCTCTGCAGGACGGGTGGGAGGAGGCATTTCTGCAACTGGAAACAAATTTTGCACTGAACTGATCAAATTTATTCTACTTTCACTGGAAACTGACTCATTTCTAATGTAGTTTGCTGCAAGCCTATCTGTAAGTTTTACTGTGCAGAGGGATTCGGTTCTGACAGGAAGCACTTTTTAGCCCTGGCACATCTGAGGCTGAGGTACAGATCTTGAGGGAAATCCGTGAGAGATGGAATCGACATTGCCCTCAGATCACGTACAAGGTACTAAGTCAGGCTCGTTGTTTACTGTCACCTCCAATTTATCCTATGTGAGACAGCACAAAACAACTTGTACCGCAGAAGGAAAAGAAAAGCAGGGAACAGTGTATGTGATACAACCCAGCAAATCTGTCAAGAACATCTTATATGTGTGTGTGTGTGTGTGCCTATCCCCATAAAACCACAAAGAGTACTCAGGATGACTAGTTCAAAATAAATGCAAATCCCCAAGCCCCAAAAAATCTGACAGAAGAAGGTCTTAGCAGCTAAAAATGTAAGTTTTGAAACTAAAGAGGATAAACTGACAATCTAGGTCAGGTTTTGCTATCCTTTGGTGACTGCTCTCAGCCTTTCTGAACCTTTTTGTTCCTGATCCTTATACATCCTCATGTTACAACTTCAAAAAAAATTAAAAAAGCAGTGTGTCTCTAGATTCCTTATCTTTTGGTTTGCTAAATAAGGGGCTTTGCCCATCAAGGCTTTAGAATACTCTATTTTTCATTAGACATTTATAGAGGAAAATACCCTGCAGTGGAGTCTGCATTCAGAAGGGAACATCAATCCCCAGAACACAGACCTAACCCAGTCAAACCCTTTATGATCATGAGGGCACCCAACAATGATACAGAATATGAAGCAACCTGAACAAGTGTGCATTATGCAGAGCCTCACAGCATTTTATACTCTGTGCAGGGAGCAAACAGGAAGATCTAAATTAACTGACTGTATTGAGGTTAGCATAGATCACTGCTTCCAGGGGCTGCTGCATTCCTGTCATACTCCTCAGAGCATTAAAAAGAGCACCTCCCTACCAATTTCACCTCTTCCCGTAGATACCAAATTTCTGTAACCGTTTGGAGAACAAGATACAACCAGGCTGCAGCAAATTTTGTCCAGTATTTTTCTTCTTACAGGATTAAAAAAGGAGACAACCAAAATGTGTTTGATGAGAAGGTTCAGCACTCGGCACCAAAGTGAATCAAAGGTCAGTAGTGCCCCCATGGGTCAGTGAGAGACCAGCACTAACTGCAACCTCAAAACCCAGCTCCTTTCTCACTGCAAGTCAATTAAGCTACAAAAGAAAGTTTCAAAGAAGAAAAATTAATACAGAGAAACTTGTTACCTCTCCCAAAATCGAACAAGAGACTGCCTCAGTATCTTACCAGTCCTCCAGCAGGAGGAAGGAGGATGTGGGTTTCCATTTTAAATGCTTTACATTTCACACAGGTGGGGAACATTCCTTATTCATTCCACATCCCTATCAAGATGCGGAGCCAACAGACAGCAAAAGGAAGTTTGCAGCATCAGTGCAGCATTAAAGTGGTTTACGTCCCAAAAGGAGAAAACTTTAGAATAAACTTTCTCTAGATGATCATAAAACTCTCTGCTTCAAGCCCAGGTCTCTGTGTCAGCCTGATCTACACAGCCTCAATAGATTACATATATTTTGGAGGGGAAGTCTGCCCATGTACAAAAGCCAGACAGAATTTCCTATTGAGTTTTGGTACACGCAGCCCTGCGTGTCTCAGAGTGGACCTCAGTGCACCCCTAAGGGTCAGGGGTGATACTGAAAGATGCCAGTGACATTCTGGTAGCTCTCCTGCTGACTTCAGAGGGGCTTACGTTCCTCAGACTCTGGGGAGGGGAAAAACTGTGTGAATTTGTTAACATTTTTAATATCCATAAAACAAGGTCTGAGATGCACAGCTCAAGATGACTCAGGAATGCAAATTTTAGTATTAAAAAAAAATTTTTTTTATGCCAAGATCACAAAAAACCCTCCCCCTAGAGCCAAGGAAATGCATCAATCTATTTTAAATGTGCCATATAGATGTATGACAAGCACTTAAATATTCTGTCTATTCAAACAGATTTCTGTGCATCTGACTAGGCTGAGGATCAAAAGCCAGGCTCAAATTCATGCCATTTTGAGCTTAATATGGTAAATAAGGAATCTTCAGCTGGTGATCTCAGATACATCTTCTGCTATTACAGTTCTTCATCCAATTTTCCTGTTGCATTTCTGGTACTTCCTGTACTGAATGGATATCAGGCATGGGAAACAAGGTAGCCAAAACATTCAAAAAAGAAAGTTTTACTTTTAAAGGTAAAGCACATCATTTATGCTTTTTTTTTAAAAAAAAACCCTGTCTATAAATAAACAAAAATTGTATTTTTCCAAGGCTGTTGAACTAAAGGTGATTGTTGAAAACCAAAAAGCTATTGATGGTTGAACTCTCTTCCTCAAAAATATTTGTAGAAAAAAATGTAAAAATGGCTAGAAAAAGTTCCGATTTAATATGCAGCAAGGATTATTTGCAGGACTAAAGAGAAAAAAATCTTAATTTTTTTGAAAAGGCCTAGCTCAGCCTTAGTTATAGGACCTCAGAAAAAAGGTAATGACACAACAACGCTGTAACATCAACTGCCACGTAATAATAATAATAATTCTTTTTGCTCTCTAAGGAAGTTCAAGGAAACACCTAATGTGCCTTTGTACACCAACTCAGCATCTTATTTCATAATGGAATATATTTAAAGTGGTCTAATTATACTTCACAGGAAAAGCATAATTTTCAGGTTTTTTTCTTTATGGCCCAAGAGGCAGTTCCCTGAAGAGAAAGATCTGAGATCTGCAGCTTTTTATATGATCTCTAATTTTATGAAAGAGAGATCTGTCACCTGAGTAGGAGATGTCTGAAAGAACAAGCACATGGAGAAATTGTGGTATTTTTGCAGTTTGAATTAAGGAAATAAAATATCTGGAAGGAAATTAGTTAGAGAAGGTGTTAGATTAGATTGATGGAGTGTCTCTTTGATGCCCACTGAAAAGGGAACACCTCTTTCTTATCAGAGATATCTTACACGTTTCAGCCAGTATTACCAAATAATAATTAGCTTTCCATGGCACTCAACAGAAATAGAAAATAAAGAAACACAGCTTCAAAAATGGTTGCTGAATAATGTCATTCAACATTTTCTGTCTTTGAAGACAAGTGAAGAGCAGGTTTTCACACCTTAGGGAAAAAAGTTTTCCTTTTAAAGGTAAAGCACATCATTTATGCTTTTTTTTAAAAAAACCTCTGTCTTTAAATAAAGTTGTGTATTTCTAAGGCTATTGAACTAAAAGTGATTGTTGAAAACCAAAAAGCTATTGATCGTTGAACTTTCTTCCTCAAAAATATTTGTAGTAAATGTAAAAATTAACACCAAAAAGTACTTTGAAAGTTTCAGTTAAAAGTATGGCAGGTGACACATCTCAACTCTAAGAGAACCAGAAATACAAAAACCTTGCTTCTTCAATAGTTTGTTTTTGCAGCCATGTGCACATAATTCCTCTCAAAATCTACCTACAGAGCAAGGGCCAAACCACGGATTTCACGTGAAAGCTCTACAGCGGAATGAATAATAAAACCAGCATTGACCAAATTACTTAAAAGCCATCTGCTCTGTTTGAGCTGCTCCAACCAGGCAAAGAGCAAGGGAAATTGCAGGATTTTCTAGCTAGCTCAGAGCCAACACAGGCAGCTTCCTCTGCCCATCCTGCAGCTGCCAGCGTGCCCTGATGGAGCCACGGACTGGGACACGGCAACGCTGTTCCCCCTGGTTGGCTTTGCATGCTGTGGGTGGAAAAGGTAGGAGCTTCCTAGGAAATCTTGGAGCTATCCCAGTCTCCAAGGAAGGATATCCATGCTGCACAGACTCAGGGAGCTCATTTTAGTGCTCTTTGTCACACACTCTCTTCCCATTACCCAGTGCCTAGAAGGTTGGCCCGGAGATCTGACCTCTAAAGTTTGGGAAAACCACAACAACAGGTATTGGACAGGGGCTGGAGCCCGTGCTCCTTGGAGCACAGATGGGCTAACCTATGCCTTGCTCTTCTGACCAAGCTCTTTTTCCCCTTTGAGGAGAAAACAAGCCTTTCCATCATTCCTTATCTCTCCTATTATCTCACCCTGCTGCTGAGCCCGCAGTAGCAGGTGACAGATTGTGGAGAGGGCTTTCAGAGATACTGTAAATGCTTATCTGCTGCAAATCACAGCTTCATTCCCTCCAGTGGAACATGCTGAGCTGTACCAGCCCAGGGCCGGACTCTGCCTGCTGCTCCCCAGAGCTGCGGTGCTGCCGCCGCCTCTGCACAGGAGCTACCAATTCCATCTGTAATTTAAATTAATGAAGAACCAATGTTATTATTTCTGCCACAGAAAAGGAACTCTCCCCACACAGCAAGGAAAAATAATGATAGCAAGCTCGCTCTTCAGCTGTAACTCTTCAATGGGTCTACAAAGGAAGGAAGCAGCATTACCCTGTTCCACAAATTAAGGCTCAAAAAGGAACATGTAGCCAGCAGAGATAGCAAATCCAGGGACAGGCTCTCAAAAGGCAAGAAAAAAAGATATCCACAAGGATTTGGGGTAGATTGGAAACCTACAGAAAAACGATTCAGAAAACTGAGGAACTGAGAAGCCTTATGTCCAAATAAAGCAAAGCTGGTGTGAGGGTAAAATGAGAGATGAGTTTACACATTTTTAAACATTTTCCAGTGGAGCAGGGGTGCCTTTGACTCTGGGCTAAAATCTTTCCTGCCTTTCTCAATCTGTATTCAGCTGCAAGTGAATAAGCCAGCCTTGCTTTTGACAAGGCAGACCACGACAAGAAAAAACCCACCACACGAAATTATTGCCCTACTTCAGAAAATGGGTGAAGTGTAGCAGTCAAGAGCCAGCATGTACATTTTTCCAAAGCTTCATAGAGATCCATATAAAGACTCTTAATATAATTGCTCCAAGGAGTTCCAGCAAGTAGGGTCACTTCCAGCTTGGCACAAGTTCAAGGGAGCTCTGAACTTGACCCACCCTCTCAATTCTGACGGGCAATGCCAAACTCTCCACTCTGCTCCATGGGGTGAGATGAAGAACGTGAGCAAACCCACAGGGCTGCACCTTCCTGGGTCTGCTCTGCTCAGGGCCCTCAGCTCCTCTGGACATCCCATCATCAGACAGGTCACAGCCCATTCCGAATTCCCCAGCTGCCTCCAGAAAAGCTGTCAGTAATCTCTCATTTAATGCTAACGTGAGGGCTCAACATACCGTGCATAGGTAGAAGTTAACTTTTTGCATTTTAGGCCTATGTATATTTTTTTTTCCTGACCTGAAAGGAAGCCATCTGGATTAAAAATCTTCTGGCTGTAGCTGCCAATGAAGCTTAATTAGCAGTATTAATGTGTGACGGGTTGTCCCTGCAGATACAGCCCTTGCCAGTGACAAATGACAACATGTGCATTTATGGCCGCAGGAGAATTCCGGATAAAACTTCTTTCATTTAACTGTCCAATTATTAAGATAATCCATATGAGCAAGACAGGGAAGTTTATCCCACATAAAAAACCCAAACCCAAACTCAACCAAACCCCCCAAAATATGTTGGTATGATGCTTAAAATGGCAAAATCAGAGTCTATATTTGGTTTGTAAATGAAGATTTTTGAGACAATGCTTATCAGTTTATCTCATAATCACTAAAGTGGAATGATTTACTGAAGTCTTTAAAATAATACCATAATCCTTATTTGGGGAACTACATTACTGTATAAGCTCATACAGGGAGTTAATTTAGGAAGTTCCTAGCAGAGTTGTGAAAAGACTCTCAATATCTTAATTTCTCATCCTCTACTTAAACCTAGCAGTTCATCTAAACTTTTACAGCCAAACCCTACTCTGATCAATTCTCCATCTCAGTCTTCCAAAAGCTTAACTAGTCCTTATGTTAAACACATCCAGAAATCAAGTGTTTCCAAACAGCTGTCCTCACATATTCACAGCGACGGGGCTGGTGCCAAAAGCATGCCAGGCATCACTGGCTGAATTACAGCTTCACCACATGTCTGCTGGAAGCTGGCCCTTTGCACTTCACCTGACACAGTTTTGAGTAAAACCTCGTTTCTCTCTTTCTCCTCAGCCTCAGTTTGTTACTTCTGGTTTATGTTTTAGCCAGGCCTCCAAAAAACAGCATTGAAGACATCCACGTCCCTGTTACTTCCCTATATACTCATCAGAGCATTTCAACTGGGAATCCAAGCATTGCTCTGGCCCAGGAAAACACACATCAGTTGAAGTCTCAAAGAGGAATTGTTTTTACAAACGTGAGGATTGTGAATGCCAGCTTATTTACCCATCTCCAATTGCAGCTCGCCCTGCAGCGCGCTGCACTAACAGAGATGCACTAATTATCTTCTGGAGGTGAGCTTGGCTACTCCAGCTTTGATGCTCTGCTTTGCAATTAAATGTATTCCAGCAACCACACGGGGGAGAAGGAAAAAAATACAGCTTCCAGTTCTGCAATGACCTACTTACAGCATTAAAGCACTGAGGGGAAGGGGGAGGGCTGGGGAGGAGGGGAGAGGTCTAACTACAGCTTAATGCAAGCTGACACTGATCTGGGCTTCAGACTACACAGCAATCAATATCAGATATGACTTCACATCCTACAGAAAACGCTGGTGAGACAGGGAAAGTTAATGACAGGAAGAAATTAATACCAGACCTTGCTTCTCAAAACCTGCAGTAGTTTTAATATCCACAGTCCCTTTGTGCCTCCCCTGCCATGCCCCACACCACAGCACTCCTAAAGTTCGTGTCAAATTCAAGACATGATTCAAGCTAGGAGTAACATTGTCCTGAGCACTGTACAGCCACAGGCCCCTGTCCCAGACAAGTACAGGCATTCTCATTCCTCCCTCTCAATGAATACAGCAAGGAAAGGAAGAGAATCTGATTTATTTCGCATCACTAAGCTAAGTCAATGCCACAGATTGATTCCAGACCTTTTCATTCATGTTTTAAGCCTGTCCCTTCCCCCAGTTTCTCCCCAAATCAGATTCTCTTTAATTCTCTTTAATCAAGCAGAATCATTAGAGAAAGGTGATCACGGGAACATTTTGCATTCTGTCAGTGATCCCAGAACACACTGGATTTTTAAGCACGGGATGTATTTTGGGATATGGTTTCTGCTTTCAATATTCCACTAGCCTGGTTTATGGCACGGACAATTTAATTTCTGGACTTCATACTAAGCACAGTTCTTGGTGACAAAGTCAACAGTGCTATAAACTAGACTCTTCCAAAATGCCATACACTTGCAGCATGTGAAAGGCCTGTTAAGTATCAGAGCAAATGTTTTGAAAGCTTAACTGCAAAACTGAGCTGAACAACACATCAGTAAGCATTAAAAAGTCTTTCGTTCATTGTAGCCTTTTGTATAATACAATATAAAGCGAAGGAAAGGCTTTTAACAGTCTGAGAAAGTCATCTGCCCCTTTTTTTTTTCCTGGTGTCAGATGAAATATTAACCTTCAGTTCTGTTTCCAGAAGTTTACAAATATATTGGAAATATCAAACGTAAATGTATAATGGTTACCCTGAACTACAGTATCTAAGGATCAAGGAAACAGAAAGAAAGAAAAAGAGAGAAGTGAAGGTGAATGTGATTTTTTATCCTTTCAGCCCCCACTCAGATAAGGAGCAACATCCAGCAGCACCACTTGCCCCAGCCAGAGGATTTTCAGCCTGAATTATTGGTTTCCTTCAGTATTCTCTAGCTCAGTAGTTGCACTGCTGGAAGGAATCACTCACATCTGTGGAATTTACTAATCCTCTTCTACAGCTGTCACAGAAATTGGCTGTTCTCCCTTTCCCCAACTATTTCTGAGTCACTCCACCTAGGGCTGTGAGCTTGTCATATCTGATAACTGAGGCAGGGTCAGACACAGGCAGTGCTTTAACAAGAGACAGCCAGAGAGAGGTGAGATGCTATGGAGACGATGCTGGGTAATCGATGGACAGCAAATTCCACTTTGCATGATTCTGCACCGGGCATTATTCCCTCAGTACAGCCAGCTGGGATACAACTGACACAGCTGGAAACAAAGAGAAGTACTCTTTCTACTTGAAACAACAGTCAGAATATAATAATTTAATGAACAGCTCCAAGTTAGTCAAAATCACTATGATCTATTAGAAGGGATAAATTCCTGAATTAATGTCTTGCAAGAAAGTTGGCAGAAAGGTCCCTCCATTCAAATCACTGTAAAAATCCCATTGCTCAGTCAGAGGTTTCATTTAACATCATGTCCACGCATCGCTGCATTGCCATGGAATGGAGGAGTTCTAATCTCAAATTTGCTCAGCCTGGAGCACAGCATCAGATAAACCAGAACTTCCTGGAGTCAGTCAGATTTATAAATCTTTGTGCCTCCAAAATCCAAGTGCTAAAATGAGCAAGCAAATGAGAAGGTGGGGCAAAAGGTGTTGGTTCCCTGAAGTCTCTCTCCCTTCTAGTAATCCTCTGTAAATGCTAATACCACTGCTTTTCTACAGTTTGGAGAGAAAGAAGTATTCCCTGGAGAGTTAGAATAGAATTTTCTTGTTTCCTTGCTGTGAGATCCTCTAAGGGTCTCTTTATTGGGTGAATGTATCAAGGACCAGTGAAAGTATTTGAGCATTTGAAGTTATCTGAGCAATTATATAAGACAGCAGTGTCTCACTTTATCCATCAGTACTGTAAATTATGTACTTTGCCTTGCAGTGACATTAAGCCTCAACAGTTGTAAAAACTTTGCCACGCTTGGATGAAAAACATCGTCTAAAGTATACTGTATAATTAATGTGACTGCACAGACTCTTCCTTCTTTTTAAGCAACTTCTTCAAAAGCATTCTGGGCATCTAAATCCTTTTTTTCTTTTCATATGAAAATGACTGATTGCATATTTAAAAGTATTAATTGGTTCTATGATAAGGTTTCTTTTTAAAAACCCTTAACACTTCAAGATATCAGGAGGAAACATTGTAATTGCTCAAATAACTTAGAATGCTCACACATTTTCAGTGATCCTTGATACCATCACCCAATGAAGACACTCCTATAGGCAAAGTTGGATGGTATTTATTTAGAAAAGGCTGCTTAGAAGTAATGGACTAATAATAAATAATTTGTAGAACATTGTGCACAAATTATAAAAAGCATTCCAAACAACTGATCTCATTCCTTGGTTTAATTATTCAGTTCTTTTTAGGCTAGAGCTATGTGTCTGGTATATTTGCTTCAGATCTCAAGAGGGTATTGACCAGGTTTTCTGAAGTCTTCTGCATTATTTATCTCTTCCTACCATAAGGGGTCTGATAGGCATACTGTTTCAATAATTAAATGTCAACAATTCATGCTGTTGGCCAAAACCCAAAGGACCTTCATAAATAAATAATAACATCTTGCATTTTTATAGCTTCTTTCATTCAAGGGTCTCAAAGTGCTCTGCAAATATTCATTAAGACCCCCCGATAGCCTTGCAAGGTAATTCAGAATTATTCCACCGCAGGTTTTTCACAGTGGGAAAGGAGAAGGATCAGCTATTCCAAGGTCAAGGCTCAAGCCAGGGTCTGAGGTGGAGACAGAGCCCAAACCAACAGCCCCTTCTGCCAGCTCCCCTCACCAGACTCTGCACTGGCAGCAGCAGGAAGCAGATGTGACTCCAGGGAACTCGCTGCCATGTAAGGGCTGTGAAAGTGGGACAGGATGGGGGGAAATCACTGATGGCTCTACTCTTGATTTTTGTTTTGAGCATGTTTTATTATCACATTTCCAGAGAAGATTAGGGAAAACAGTGCTGCGTGTGGATCCAGCGTTGACATTTCTCTCTTACTATTTGTGGTGTTCTGGTCAGCAGTGATTTCAGTCAGAGCAAGGAAACATCCTGTTTCCAATCTAATCCGTCAAAACGTTCATTAGAAGTCAAATAGCTGCGTTTCAATCGCCTTTCTCCAGTCATTTTTGTTAGCATCATTCTCCATGACCTCCTTTTCACTCCATACCGAGGAAAACAAGAATGATCACAATGATCTTACATTTCTATAGCGGCTTTCATCACGCTGACATGTTGAGAGCAATGATGAGCACAGAAATAACATAAGAAGCCTTTTCAGGCATCCTCTTCTCAATTTAGAACTGAGTTTCTGAGGAGAGAAAGCCTGAATCTGAAAGCTGAGTGCACACCCTCTCTCTGCTCATTGAGGTAGCTTTCAGACATTAATTCTACCTCCAGTCCTGCAAAGCTGTGAGAAACTCCACACAGAAGTGACCCCAACAACCAAAACCTCCCATTCTGGTTCTCAGAACCAACACCAAGTTCAAAAAAAGCTCCAGCAGCGCGCTCCACTGGAGCTCGTTTCTGCTTTGAATGCAATGCCTAGATAAAGGCAACACCAGAATATCTATTTTTAAACAAATAAAACAACATCCAAAAGTGCTTTCACTCGCATACAGCACTTTAGGGTCCCCTGTTCTCCACTGCTCTCAGAGGAATGCCCACCTTTTCCTCCCCTTGCCCAGCTGTCACGATATACATATATATACCAACACCTGTGTATGGTATGTGTGCAGTCTCAGACTGGTAAAGGTGTTTCAGACTGACCAAATCTGAGCACAAGTTATCCCTTGATTTTTCAGTAATCAGCACCATTTTTCAGATGCTCGAATGTGTATGTCTGTTCCTGATGTGGCTTCCTGGAATTCTGCACCTGAACTTCTGTTATTACAGCCAGGAATATTTACTAATTTTCAAGAACTGTAGACTTCACGTCCATTTTTTAAAGACATAATCCATCAATGCCTTTTTTTATTCTTCTTTTTTTTTTTTTCAAACAAATGGACCAATTTACTCTGTTGATGGGAAAAGTTATGGGATCTGATAATGAAGATGACATGAAGCAGCATTCACAGATATTATCATGGGTCAAAATAAATACACTGTCCTATCTGAACTTGATCAATGCTTATTACCAGTAAGAAAAAGATAAAAAGATGAAATATTATTGAAATGTAAGGATATAAGAACATATTTAGGTATTTAAGGCTATACCATTGGATGAATAAAAATGAACTCGATTTTACACATTGTGAAAATCAGTAAAAAATAACTGGAAAATAGGATACATTATGCTTTAATAACAGTAATTCAGCTCTTTCCCCTGCAGGTTCTTTTCTTCATGCTTGTGCTATTCCTCTGCTTCCTGAAGCTCCCTTTCACCAGGCTTCATGTCTGCTTCCAGTTCCCTACAGCTTGAAGAGCTATAAATTTGGAGCAACTTAGGGAAAGCGTAAGTTCTTTTAATTACCATATTTCTGTATCCGCTGCCTAGTCCAAGTCATCCTTCCCCCCTTCTTTTTCATTAAGTCATCCAATCCAGACATTAACCTTACTGGCAGTTTTGCCTTCAGCTGTGTGAGCCCCTGAGTTGTGGAATACAATTTAGGAAAAGACAGGAGACTGTAAGAAGTCCCTCGCTTGGCAGCGATGGTGCCAACGTGGTGGATGGCTAAGGACCTTTTTACCATCTGTGCAACAACCAGTGGATTTATGGATCCACTGGACCTGCTTCACCCATATGATGTGAGAGTGCCTTCCCACTGAATTAAGATTCACCACGTGTTCCTGTGCCAGGACAACTGCCTGCAACTCTTCCTCAGTTTTCTCCATGCATGCATGTCCAGCAAACATGTAAATAATTAATTTAGGTAGATTTAAGCCTGTCTCAGAAGATTAGGCCATCGTCTCAAGACAGCAAACTCCCTAATAATGTTGGATATTTCGATACTACTAACAAAGCACAGTTTTGTTCACTTTTTGTGTTACCCTGAATACTTTCTGCCTTATTTGTGATCTCCTGAAGATCCAGCAAGCAGCGCAAGACAAATACAATTAATTTTCAAAGAAGGTTCTATTGATCCCATGCCACTGCCCTATTAAAATGACATTTTGCACGGTGCAGAATGACTGATGCAGAAGTTATTTAACTTGACGGATGCTAAGAGCAAAAAGGCAATGGTTGCTCACTGCATCATTATTCAACAGATAACACTTTAACTTGGCTTTGCAAAGGCCATTCTCATTTATGGGGTGCTACTGAACTAACATTTTATTACAGTTTAAGATTACATCATCCACTTCTAACATTCCCTCTCTTCCAGTAAAACTATCTTAAATCCACTCAATGCAATAGTGAGCAAAACACTGCTACGTTCTATTATTTGAATCTGATTAAGCTACAAAGCTGGCCTCAATAATACCTCTATTCTACAATCTGTTTTCTTAGTTCTCCTCTCAGTTTCTTTACTGTAGACCTTTCAAAAGGACAAACAAACAAATAAAACCCACCCACCACCACGCCAAAAATCCTGTATATGAAGTGAGGAAGATTCTCAAATTTGACTCTCAAGATTTTTGCCTTTTGTGTGCAAAATCCTGTATCTACACAAGCCAAAAGTTTGTAGTTTGAGTCTACAGGGATTTCCTGATCCAACCAGTGAGATTTCACACACACTGACATGCGAAAGTAATCAGTTATTAAGCTAGGATACTCATTCCAGCTTTTAGAAAATTCAGATGTCTGTTGTCCTGTTCTTTCCTCCTACCGCATAACCTGAAAACTCCTCTAGAAGAGCTAAACAAAAATCCTAAATTAGGAGAAAAGACTGATCAGACTTCAAGCCTTACACCACACAAATAATTTTAGTGATGACAACAGCATTATCTGAATGAATGGGGACTGCAGGGCTTTTACTTGCTGCACTGTGCTCCTAGAAGCATCCACACAAGACAGGAGGAAGCAGGGCACTTGGGAAACACAGCAGTGCAGCCATGCCAGAGCAGAGCAGCCTTTCCAGAGCCTCAGTGCTGCTGAGCAGCAGTTCATGTGTATCCATTTCAGCTATCTCCCAGGTACTGCACTTGGACTTGCCTTCAACCCCAGCCAAAGCTCACTGAAACAAGGGGCTAATTGCTAATCCCAATTATTTTTTTTAATTGAAAGAGCTTGAGTTACTCAGGGTCTGTCCACAGAGGTTTTCTGCAGACAGATGGGAAAATGGTGTGCCCAGGCTTTGGGCTGCCTGTGCAGCCTTGCTTCATCCAGGAGCCACAGAGACACAAGTGACACGACCCCATGCTTAAGCTAATTAAGCTCTGCCAAGGACTTTCCTCATGTGAAAATACCAGCCCACATGAAGACTGATGCTTTCACGTCTGCTATTTCCTTCTGCTCTAAAAAGGTGTCAAAATAGGCAGAGAAATGGGATTCTAGCACATGAGCTTTTCAGTAGCTGACTTGAGCTTCACCTTCCATCAGACAAGAGCAGAGGGCAGATCACATGAAGTGTGTGTAGAAAGTGAAGGGTAAAGGAAGCACCAGAGGCAACCTTGCAGCAGGGATGACAGACCTGCAGGCAGTCCTTTTTGTCCCTCTCTGGCATGTGCAGCACACTGCTGTGGTGATGCCTGAGGAGGCCACCTAAACCACAGAGACTGGACAAAATAAGAGAATAAAAGTAGGTGTTTATTTGAAGGACCTTCAGGGTACACCCTGGGGAGACAAAAGGCTACACCCAAGAAGGACCCGGGGTCACGGGTTCTTTACACTTTTATACACTTTGGTTCATTTGCATATCTGGGGTAATTGTCCAATCATAACCTCAGTTCATGATGTAATTACCCCAGGTTTGCCCCCCTTTAGAGGCTTTTTAGTTTACACATTTTGGGCCTGGTGTCCTTGGAGAGCAAACCTAGAGAGGTTTGTTATGTCTGACCAGCACGAGAGAACAGCAGCTCACAGGCCACACGAAACTTCAGAGTTACACACCAGGCAGTACAGGGTTTGAAAAATATAAAAGTTAAAACCTAAGGCATCAGTGGCATGCAGCTGGAAAGCCCCTTTCCTTTCCTCTTTGCCATACCAGAAATGGACTGAGTTTGTAAGAGAAATTTGCACCATAAAGTCATGTAAAACTCTTGTCTCTGGCAGAGCATGGGAAACAAGCTGTCACTGACAGGGCATCTCAGTTTATTTAGGTCATTTAGAGGAGACCTTCTCACCTGCTGACTGCTTTATAGGGAGAGATGGGCTGTCAGTGCTGGGCCACAGATCCCTGACAGCCCTGCTGCTGGAGCCAGTGTTCTTACTTCCAGTGTAAATTCGATGGGATAGGTAAGATGGGGACCTCTACTTGTACCTGGGTGCCGATGAAAAGGAATATTAAGCTTAAGAAGCAGAGATTTAAAGCCAGCAGTGTGGCTTTACTGTCTCTGATAGCAAGTCAAACAGGGCAGATGCGTGTTCCAAGGGACCACACCAGTAGCAGCAAAACATTCCTAACACAAACAGCTCTCTATTAACAACCACTCTATGGAGAGGATCCCATGTGATAAACACACCCAGGGGAATCCAAGGCTTGGGGTGGTGATCTTAAAAGTTCCCAGAGGCCTGATTATTTTGCAGTGATGTTGCAAGCCTTGTCAAGATGCATTGCCTAATCAATCTCTGCAGAATCGTTGGGCTCACTGGCCTTTCCTCGACAGGGTAACCTGCACCAGCCTGGGAGCTTTATCCCTGCTCAGCTGTGGGATGTTAACAGAGACAATAAAGCACAACTGGCCATTACTGGCTCAATAACAGCAGTCATTGGAATGGACAAGGTTTGCTAAGACAGAAGGAAACAAGACAGGAAATCCCTCATTTGGTCGTTTCTCTCCCAATGGATGTGGTTGCTATGTATTTCTTTGCTTACCCCTTGACTTGTAACAGCTCATTTTACTTACTTACGATCATATAATCAGATTTATTTTCGTAGGGAAAGAAGGCAGCATTCTGTCCTCTGCTACGATTTTTTACACAACTCAGGCCAGAGAACACTGACCAATTCCTCTTAAGCCTAAAGCCTAAACCTCTGCTTGAGCCATCAGTTTCACACAGACTCTTGGCATCATCTGCATCAACTTTCCTTTGCCTTATAAAAAACACGTATAAACGAGGTAGGTATTACTGAATTGAAGACTTACAACTGAGCAAGAATCCACGACTTCCCTAAGTATCTACAGAAATTAATTATCTATAATGTATTTTTTTTTTTGCATATTAAACTCAGCATCAAATCCTTAGATCTAACAGAATAAGAAATATGGAGATCAAAACACTATTGAGTATCAGAAGTCTCTTATCAATGTTGGTTCTTCTAGACCATAACCAAAGTGACTCCTTCTGTTCCCATGGATAAACTAACTAGACTGAGCTTCTTTAATCTCCCACTCTAGTCATGCTCCCTAAGCATCACTCTCATACCTTTTTCCCTAAACCTTTTTTTTCAAATTTGTGGCATTCTGTTTTAAGTTACATAAAAAACACAGCTTTGAAGCAGCCTGCAGAGTCATAAGACAAGGCAGTTGGATGTCATTATAAGATCCAGCAGAAGCTGGTTCTCATTAGTCCAGAAATAAAATTATTGGTGCAATTGCATGTTCATGATAAAGAAACCTTACAACCTCTAATGGAAATCTGTGATTGAAATGAACCTAACCTACCCAAAGACAGCAGAAAGAGATCTAGGAAGACGTAAAGATATTAAGAAAAGAAAGTTTATTTTGTATAATATTATCTTTTTTCCACATTTTCCTGAAGGGTGAAAATCCATCTCTAGAGAGATTCAGAATTAGCAAGAGCCGGTTTGTTTAAACCACTTACCAACACTTGCTGAGGAAGGAAAATTGCCTCTTTCTATATTGCCTTTGGTGAGGAACCCTCATTCTTTTATACAACTGTTAAATGTAAATGTGTCTCGCTCACATGAATGATTCAAGGCTGGTTGGCTGGAAGTACAAGGAGCAGGAAAACCTAATTTGATAGGAAAGAAAAAGAAGGAAGGAAGGAAGGAAGGAAGGAAGGAAGGAAGGAAGGAAGGAAGAAAGGAAGA